>CAUYRH010028113.1:0-148447 GCA_963574655.1 Perodicticus potto
TGGGACCAGATGGCTTCACATCAGAATTCTACCAAACCTTTAAAGAGGAACTAGTACCTATATTACTTAAGCTGTTCCAAAAGATTGAAAACGAAGGAATACATCCCAACATATTCTATGAAGCAAATATCACCCTGATCCCCAAACCAGGAAAAGACCCAACAAGAAAAGAAAACTATAGACCAATATCTTTAATGAACATAGATGCAAAAATATTCAATAAGATCCTAGCAAACAGAATCCAGCAACACATCAAATGAATTATACACCATGACCAAGAGGGTTTTATCCTAGATTCTCAAGGTTGGTCCAATATATGTAAATCTATAAATATAATGCATCACATAAACACACAAAAAAACAAAGACCATATGATTCTCTCAATAGCTGCAGAAAAAGCTTTTAACAATATCCAGCATCCTTTCATGATCAGAACACTTAAGAAAACAGATATAGAAGAGAGTTTTTTAAAACTGATAGAGGCCATCTACAGCAAATGCACAGCCAATATCATATTGAATGGAGTAAAATTGAAAACATTTCCACTCAGATCAGGAACCAGGCAAGGTTGCCCATTGTCTCCACTGCTTATTAACATTGTAATGGCAGTCTTAGCCATCGCAATCAGGCAAAAGAAGGCAATCAAGGGTATACAAATAGTGTCAGAGGAGATCAAACCTTCACTCTTAGCAGATGATATGATTTTATACCTGGAAAACCCTAGGGACTCAACCACAAAACTCTCAGAAGTGATCAAGGAATACAGTAGTGTCTCAGGATACAAAATCAATACTCACAAATCAGTAGCTTTTATATAAACCGATAATAGTCAAGCTGAAAAAACAGTCAAGGACTCTATTCCCTTTACAGTTGTGCCAAAGAAGATGAAATATTTGGGAATTTGCCTAACAAAGGATGTGAAAGATCTCTATAAAGAGAATTATGAAACTCTGAGAAAAGAAATAGCTGAAGATGTTAACAAATGAAAAAACATACCATGCTCATGGCTGGGAAGAGTCAACATTGTTAAAATGTCCTTATTACCCAAAGCAATTTAGAAATTTAATGCAATCCTTATCAAAGCATCACCATCATACTTTAAAGATCTGGAAAAAATAGAACTTCATTTCATATGGAACCAGAAAAAACCTCAAGTAGCCAAGACATTACTCAGAAATAAAAACAAATCAGGAGGAATCATGCTACCAGACTTCAAACTATACTATAAATCTATAGTGATCAAAACAGCATGGTATTGGCACAAAAAGAGAGAGGTAGATATATGGAACAGAATTGGGAACCAAGAGAGGAACCCAGACACTTATCATCATTTGATCTTTGATAATCCCATCAAAAATATAAATTGGGGGAAATATTCCCTATTTAACAAATGGGGCTGGGAGAATTGGCTGGTGACTTATAGAAGACTGAAACTGGCCCTACGCTTTTCACCATTAACAAAAACTGACTCTCACTGGATAATAGATTTAAACTTAAGACATGAAACTATAAAGACTCTTGGAGAGAGTGCAGGAGAAACACCTGAAGAAATTGGCCTGGAAGAATACTTTATGAGGATCTCCTGGGCAATTGAAGCAACACCAAAAATACATTACTGGGATCTGATCAAACTAAAAAGCTTCTGCACAGCCAAGAACACAGTAAATAAAGCAAGCAGACAGCCCTCAGAATGGGAGAGGATATTTGCAGGTTATGCTTCTGACAAAAGTTTGATAACTAGAATACACAGAGAACTCAAACTTATCAATAAGAAAAGAACAAGTAATCCCATTTCATTGTGGGCAAGGGACTTGAACAGAAGCTTCTCTGAAGATGATAGGCGCATGGCCTACAGACACATGAAAAAATGCTCATCAACTTTAATCATCAGAGAAATGCAAATCAAAACCACTTTGAGATATCATCTAACTCCAGTAAGAGTGGCTCACATAACAAAATCCCAAAATTACAGATGTCGGCGTGGATGTGTAGAAAAGAGTACACTTCTGCACTGCTGGTGGGAGTGCAAGCTAAAATGTCCCTTTTGGAAGGAAGTATGGAGAATACTCAGGATCTAAATGTAGACCTGCTATTTGATCCTGCAATTCCTCTACTAGGTGTATATCCAAAAGACAAAAAAATCACTTTATAACAAATATATTTGCACCGGATTGTTCATTGCAGCTCAATTCATAATAGCCAAGTCATGGAAGAAGCCCAAGTGCCTATCAACCCATGAGTGGATTAATAAACTGTGGTATATTTATACCATGGAATATTATGCAGCTTTTAAAAAAGATGGAGATTTAACCTCTTTTATGTTTACATGGATGGAGCTGAAACATATCCTCTTAGTAAAATAACTCAAGAATAGAAGAAAAAAATATCCAATGTACTCAGTACTATTATGAAACCAATTTACAATCACTCACACTTTCATATGAGAATAGATTACAACCTTGGGAGGAGGAGGGATAGGAGGGGGAAGGTCAGATCGAGGGAGGGTGAATGGTAGGATCACACCTATGGTGCATAATGCAAGAGTACATGTCGGATCTATTACTATAGAGTATAAATGTCTTAACACAATAATTAAGAAAATGAGATGAGGTACATATTAACCAGTGTGATGTAAGCATTCCTAATTCTATATGGAATAAGCACATTGTACCTGATAAATGCATTAATGTATACATGATTACATGATCTATGTGTTTATGATTTAATAAAATAAAATAAAAAACTAAAAATCAATAACAGAATAACTGTAAATCACAAAATACTAGCAGTTTAAGTACCACATTGGTAAACAATGTAATTAAAAACTCAAAAGATATTTACAAATATTTGAAACTAATTGAAAATTCAACTTATCTAGAAATGCAAATCAAAACCACTTTGAGATATCATCTAACGCCAGTAAGATTAGCCCACATCACAAAATCCCCAAACTACAGATGTTGGCATGGATGTGGAGATAAGGGAACGCTTCTACACTGCTGGTGGGAATGCAAGCTAATACGACCTTTTTGGAAAGAAGTTTGGAGAACACTCAAGGAACTAAAAGTAGACCTACTGTTCGGTCCTGCAATTCCTCTAATAGGTATATACCCAGATGATCGAAAATTATTTTACAATAAAGACATTTGCACCAGAATGTTTATTGCAGCCCAATTCATAATAGCCAAAACATGGAAATAGCCCAAGTGCCCTTCAGCCCATGAATGGATTAACAAGTTGTGGTATATGTACACCATGGAATACTATGCAGCCATAAAAAAGATGGAGATTTCACATCTTTTATGTTTACCTGGATGGAGCTGGAATATATTCTTAGTAAAGTATCTCGAGAATGGAAAAAAAAAGTATCTAATGTACTCAATACTACTATGAAATCAGGATATAACCACCTACACACTCATATGAATGGCAAAACATAACTATAGTCCAGAAAGTAGAAGGGAAGAGGAGAGAGGAGGGAGGGGAGGAGGGATATGGGAGGAGGGACAGTTTTAAGGGGGACCTCATCTAATGTGCATGATGCAATGGTACATTTCAAAACTATTACGAAATGAGTATAATTGTGATGGATGTGTTACTTAGTTCAATGTAAGCAGTTCACATTGTATATTGAAGTAGCACCCTGAACCCCATAAATGCATCAGTGTACAAAGTTATGATTTCATATTCATAAAAAATAATTTAAAAAAAAGAAAGAAAATTCAACTTATCTAAATTTGTGGGATACAGTAAAAGTTGTGACTAGAGAGAAACTTATAACACTGAATGCATATTTAGAAAATAAGAAGAATCTAAAAATCAGTCATCTGAGCTTCTGCTTTAGGAAACTAGAAAAAGAGGAGCAAATTAAATCCCAAGAATCAGAAGGAAAGAAATGAAAATTAGAGTAGTGTTTTCAATAGCAGCCATCCTAATGAGTATCAAGTGGCACCTCACTGTGGCTGTGATTTTCATTTCCTTAGTGATTAGTGATGTTGAGTAATCTTCTCGTGTGCTTATTGGCCATTTGTATGTCTTTGGGAAAATGTCTATTCAAGTCCTTTCCCCATAATTTATTTGGGTTGTTTACTTATTACTTGCTGAGTTCCAACCTTTTTAGATACGTGGAAATACTTTTAGTGAAATTTTATATCAGAGCCCAATATACAACACAGGAAATGACACGCTGGAGTCAGATTCAGGTAGAAGGCCAAGAGCTCTGACCTAGACCTTCCCAAGGACCTCTCATCCCACATCTTCCGCCCCTTCTACCACACCTCTTCTCAAATGAAAGGGACCTTAGTTTTCACAGAACTGAGCAGGCTTGAAAAGCACTAAACAAGATAATCTCTAGGTAACCTCCCAGCTGATAGACTGTGTTTATGTGAAAAATGACTAGAGTTCATTTATATAAAGGAAGAACTATTTCAAGTAAAGGCAATTTTATCAATCCTTATTTTCAGAAAGCACACCATGATCTTCACTTCTTTCCATGAAGACTCTGGTTTAACATAAAAGCCAGGTTTATACAATATTATTCTGAAACACTGTGAATATGGCTTTTTATTCACGTGTTACCAGAATCTTGCAGTGACTCTGAATACCCAGCTACATCCCTGGGTGTACAGTGCTTGGGTAAGTCTATTTGCAAAGTTTATTAAATAATAATAAACTATTAGAAATATCCCTGTAATATAGTGATTGAAAATTTTTCCTTAATTCATTCTCCCTTCCTTATATCTATCCCCCACCCCCTTTGCAATGTGATTTTGTGGTTCCTCCCATCAAGATGTAGAGTGTATTTTTCTACTCCCTGGTTCTGGACTGGCCTGGGCACTTGTCAATAGAATGAGGTGGGAATGATGTTGAGTTGGTTCAGAGTCTGCCTCACTTCTACTCTAATTGTTGGAATCTTGTCCATCCTCAAGATTCCAACAATCTTGCTAGAATGGCTCGCTTGCCGGAATTATTAATGAGGGACAAGGAGTTCCTTCCCCTTGTGGCTCCTGATGACAGCCAGCCAACAGCCATGCTTACCACTGAAGCTAACCTAGCCCGTCCTGCACCCAGCCACCTCACCCACAGACCACAGGTACACGAACCAGCCCAGTACAAATCAGCAGAACTGCCCAGTTGGCCCACAGACTCATGAGTAATAAGGAATTATTATTATTTCAGGTCACTGAGATTTGGGGTGGTTTGTTACATGGGGGTATCTAACTACTACTATCACCAACTATTTCTTAGGGGAAAAAAACCCCAAGAGGTGGTCAATAAGACAGCAGCTCAGAGGACCTGTTGCATCCTGTGCAATTTAAATCCTTTCCTCAGTACCTTGTTCATCAACAGGTACTTGGTCTCACTATCAAAAGGTAAACACTACAATCTGAGTCTGAGAAATTTGTGCAAAGCACAAAAGGTCCTGGAGAGAACATCTCATTTCAAACTACTCTGAGATGGATATAAATAAGCCTTTGGGTCCGCCAAGTGGTGGCCCTTTGGGGTTTTCTGGTCCTTTTGAGTTTTTCCTTTGGGAGTTATATCCTCTAGCCCCATGTACTTGCATCTGGTAACCAAATCCCTATATGGTAGCCACAAGGTTTACCTATAGGGTTTTTTGTTTTGTTTTGAGTTTTGGTGGGGTTTTTTGTTTTGGGGGTGCTTTTTGAAACAGAGTCTCACTCTGTGCCCTGGGTAGAGTGCCATGGAGTCATAACTCCCAGCAACCTCAAACTCTTGGGCTTCAGAGATCCTCTTGTCTCAGCCTCCCAAGTAGCTGGGACTACAGTTGCTGCCATGTTGCCTGGCTGGTTTTTCTGGTTTTAGTAGAGACAAGGTCTCAAACTCCTGAGCTTAGGCAATCCACCCACCTCAGCCTCCCAGAATGCTAGGATTATAGGCAAGAGCCATCACTCGTGACCACCAGCAGGGTTTTAAGGAAACATCTTTTGAAGTTATTTCAGTGAGAAGCTACATGTGGTGGCTCACAACTAGCACTCTGGAAGGCCAAAGCAGGTGGATTCCTTGAGCTCAGGAGTTTGAGACCAGACTGAGCAAGAGCTAGACCCCGTCCCTACTAAAAAAAGAAAAAGAAAAAAAGCAATTGAAAAACTCGCCAGGCATCATGGAAGGTGCCTATAGTCATAGCTACTTAGGAGGCTGAGGCAAGAAGATTCCTTCAGCCCAAGAGTTTGAGGTTGCTATGAGCTATGACACCGTGGCACTCTACCCAGAGTGACAGAGTAAGACTCTGTCTCAAAAAAAAAAAAAAAAAAAAGTTATTTCAGTGAGAAAATACATTTGTTTCTACTTGGATGTTAAACATAAGTAAAAACAAAAAGAAAAAGCACACAGAAATCAGATTATAGCAATGCCCTTTCTAAATCAGAGAGCATAGAGGTCTTCAGTTGGTTAAGTTTTCAGCAACCTTATATCTGTAGTATTCCTGCAAAATTGAGGAAGGATCCCAAAATATGGCCTCTCTATGGAGCAAGCAAGGGCCTAGCCCTCGCCATGTCAACAGTCTGACGTGCCCCACTGCTGTCATTACCACGGTTAATTACAGACCAGCCCTCCCCAATGTCAGATGGCCAACCCAGCCCAGGCTTCTGACATCCAGCTTCTCAAAGGCTGGATAATCTTTCTTTTGAGAATGTTCAGCAGGAAAAAGGAAAGCGAGACTCATTTATGCAAATGAATGCAACATAAATCAGATTGTCTCTGCCAGATAGCACAAATCACTGCAGTGAATTAGTGTTTTCCCACTCTGCACAGAAAGGGTTCCAGACAGCAGCTCTCTAGCATGGCGACAGTGTATTTCATCCACCAGCTAGGCTTTGCTGCACCAATTTGTTTCTTTACCTTTAAAAGTAAGCAGGCACAATTCAATCTAACATCCAAATTGTACAAGTAAACCCAAAAGGGAAGCTTCAGTGTCTGGAATAAATTAACCAGGGCTACCAAAAGTGAAGAGCAGTACAATCTTAACCCTAAGAGAAAGTAGAATACAAAAGAATTATAAAGAGGAAAATTTTCTAGAAGGAAAGTAAGAGCTTGATCAACACCGGCAAATATCACAGAGAAATGAGGGAATAGAAAGAGTAGTGTGTGTACGTGTGTGAACATGTGTGTGAACTTAGAAGGTCAACTCTAGTGGGATAATGATGACTAAAGCCAAATGATAATGACTCTGAGGAATGAACAGGAATTAATTAAATAAGTAAAATATACTGAGTTTGTTTATGGGACATTTAGATCAGAGAGATAAGAAATGCAGTGGTAGTTTAAGAGCACAGGGGGTCAAGGGAAGAATTCTTCCGTGAGCAGGGCAATGAATCACAGGGGAATGAGTAATCCAGAGCAGCTGGTGGACACAGACTGATGGCCCCAGGGAGAAAGGGGCAGATAGGCAGCAGGAGACGGGATTAAGAACAGAATGTGTTTAAGAGATAGCAGGTTTAAACCTTGCATCACAGGTGCTTAAAAGTCTTGTCTGTAATGAAATCTAATTTAGCTCTTATATCCCCACTTCATCTCAGAACCTCTCTCACTTTTGGCTTTAAGTACAAATTCAGGCAATTGTGTATTGAGAGTTGCCCTTCCCTTGCTTCTCTTGTCTCCAGAAGGGACTTGAGTTTCCCAGAGGTTTATCTGCTGTCCTCACACTCGGTTCCTGCTGCGGCATGGCTGAATCTACCTGGTTGGACACTTGTTGGGATTTCCATGCTCAGTCATTTCCTGAACAACAGGGCACCCTCATCAGCCCATGTCATGCAGAAGAGCTGCTTTCAGGCCTACGGATCTGCTCACCACGTCCCCAACCATTGCCTCGCCATTGCACCCACAGACATGGAACTTTTCTATGAGGCTTCTAGAATCTCAAGTTAAATCCTGGTAAGCCAAGAAATAGTCCCTTCTGTCTGGAATCTCTTAACCTTTTCTGGAGTTCCTGCTGTTCTCCCATGAATCAGCAGGATACAGGGAACCCATTCTCACGCAAACTCTAGCTACTAAACTCCAGCCATGACCTTCCCATTCTCCCTTTTGGCCAACTGCAGGAAATTCCATGGCCATTCCCGGTGGTGGGAGATGCTGCTGTCTGGATTTGGGGGAAGGTATATTCATAGAGTTAATGCCTTTATTATTTAAAAAATATTGAACATTACTCAAGAATCTAGAACAGAAACAACCAAATAAAAGCAGATTGGAAGAAGGCATTCATAAAAAACAGAGGTCAATATGTTCACTACTGATTCCCATGGACTTCCCTAAAATCTTCTTCATTAGCACACAGAACTCTTTCTTTTCTAGAAAGCCATGTCTTTATTGGTATCCTATCTATATCAGCAATACTGTCAAGAATTACAAAACTGTTATGATTTTACTGTACTTGTAGGTCAGCAGCTTCATGGATGCTGACAGAAGACATGAGATTCCTGGGTCAGAGACAAAGAACTTTATAACATCAGTAATGGCAACTACAGCATCAGCTTTATGTTGTACTGATTCTCCAAATCTCAAATCTCAGAGTGATAGGAGGAAGACCAGGTGTCTCCTTTTATAGGAGAGGAACACCACGCTTAGGGAACCTGAATCTTTATGGTGCTTGCAGTTTGTTCAGTAGTGAGATACTATCTCTTTCATTCTAGACTGGTTGCTATACAAACATTCTTGAAAAGAATATCCAGAATAAAAGTGGTCAGTCTTCTGCTTTTAAGAGGTACAGTAATGCAAGAAATCCAGTGAGACTTGCCTGTCCAGAAAGAGGAGGGTCCCTTCTCTCTTCATCAGTAATTTATACAATTTTCACAAATTACATTGTTTTGTCATTTCATTGAGAAACTGGAAGACAAAAAGAGCCAACTGTGCGTGTTTTGAATGTCATTTTTGTCTCTGAAACTTGCCTGAACTTTGTTATAATAATCATGTTTTACTTTCAGAACAGAATAAAATTAATATACTTCCTTTATTTATTTATTAATTTTTTGCAAGGTGAATGAATGTATCAATGAACGAACACAGTCCCCTCTGGGGCAAAGTGAATGAATGCATCAATGAATGGACACAGTCCATTCATGGAATTGAGGCCCAGGAAATTCACATGAAACTGACCTAGGCATAGGAAATGGGGGCTCCACATTTAGTCCCAAGTGCAAAGTGAAGGAGACACCAAGGCACAGGTGTCTCCTCGGCAGTTTTCCGGCCTTTTTGGCTATTGGAGCCTCTGGTGGGGGTTGGAGGTCCCCCTCCTTGCCAGTCATCAAGCCCGCTGGTTCTTCAGCTGGCTGCCGCAGCACCTTATGAAACATATATAATTCAGATGTCTCTTGACCTATCTTGACCTATGAAACACTGTGGCTTCAAGGAGAAAATTTGTTTCTAGGTTGGCAGTCAATCTCTGAAACAGGGGTTGTGATAATAGCCACTTCATGAGTTTATTGAGACAATTAGTGAAATCATGGTTCCCAGGGCTCTTGTCATCATGCCTGTCACTAAGTAGAGATGCCAAATACCACCCTTCATGCCTGTCAATGTCCTGTTATTATATGTGAGCTGTCCCATCTCAGGTGGGCAGTTCAGGACTGGGAGGGGACTGGGGAAGACAACAGGCTTCGAAGTACCCAGAGTCAGGAGACAGAGTAGGGCTGCTGGACTAAGGAAAAAAAGAGGCAAGGCTCAGTGCCTGTGGCTCAACGGGCTAAGGCACCAGCCACATACACCTGAGCTGGCGGGTTTGAATCCAGCCCCGGCCCGCCAAACAACAATGACGGTTGCAACCAAAAAAAAAATGGCCAGGCGTTGTGGTGGGTGCCTGTAGTCCCAGCTACTTGGAAGGCAGAGGCAGGAGACTCGCTTCAGCCCAGGAATTGGAGGTTGCTGTGAGCTGGGATGCCACGGCATTCCCTCCAGGGTGACAGCTTGAGGCTCTGTCTCAAAAAAAAAAAAAAAAAGAAAGAAAAAAAGGGGCAAGCACCAGCCTGGGGGGAAGAGGGATGGGAGGCCTTGAAGAAGAGGGGGCCTCGATCTTGGCCCTACATTTGGACTGGGTGACAGACAACCCTGTCCCCTGGGTCCAGGGCTCTGCAGGAGCCCCTGTCAAGGGGTGAGCCCAAGCAAAGGCTTTTTGGGATTTTAAGTTTCAGTGGCTGCCAGGCCCACAGAGAAAGGGTGGTGTCTGAGGTTGCGTCTAAGACCATCTTCCTCCTTGAAGTTGTCTTCCAAGTCATATTTATACTGCCCTGGAACTTCC
Source organism: Perodicticus potto (assembly GCA_963574655.1). Lineage (NCBI taxonomy): Eukaryota > Metazoa > Chordata > Mammalia > Primates > Lorisidae > Perodicticus > Perodicticus potto. The sequence continues at coordinate 10,250 of CAUYRH010028113.1, forward strand.
CTAACCTCCAAGGCCAGGAGGGAAATCTGATGTCATGATTTGGACAGATACAGGAGATTTCTGGAGAGAGATGGAAAGAACAAAGAGGTGGAGCTTTTCCAGGTGCCAGACACAAAGGGTTAAAAAAAATGGGTGCCTCCCTGCTGGATGGGCCTAGGGACAGGGAGGGTAAGCCAGTGCCCTGAGGCTGCAGGCAGGCCATGGACTCATCAGGGGCTGGACCCGCTCTGGGGGTGGTGGGACAGGAAGGGTCTGGAGTTTCCATTTTGAGAAATAACTTGATTCTCCCACTCCACTTTTTAAGTAAGACAAGACTTTACCCAAAGGTCCCAGCGGACACATAGAACTCGCCTCAGGGGAGGGTGTGGGGCTTGGGGTCTGTGGAGAAAGAATTGGGACAATTTCCGCCCTCTGTGTTATTTGAGGTGTTCATAGCACAGGTGACCAGGACAGTACTGGGTTAGGCCTGTGGTCCTGGTGTGATCGCAAAGACTGCCCCCTTTTCACTCCAGAGTGTCCCGTTTGGACCATAAAGTACAAGGGCATGTTATTTATACGTGCGTAACAAGCAAGTTTTAATTTAGTAGTGGTGTTTTATACGCATATTATAAAAAGTTCAGCCCACAGGGAGAGATGACAAAGACCTGTATTTCCCCACAAAGTTGGCCTTGTGGGTGGTGCACACAGAAGGGGTCGTGGAAATGGTTGCCCAAGTCCATCCAGCCAGGTCAGGGGGTAAGCCGGTCAGAGGGGAGTCCAGGCCACCTCTAAGAGGAAGCCCTCCATGGCCAGGAGGAGGGCGAGGGAAGGCGGAGGCAGAGAGGCCCACCCCAACCCCTGTGTGAGTCCTGGTCACAATTAGACTCAGTGGCACACTTGTTCCCAAGGCCAGAGGGTTCCCTGCAGCCTCTCAGAGGCGGGCTTTAGGGGATGTCCTCTGCACAGCTGGGGTACAGCCTGTCTCCTGAGACCCCACATAAGGGTGTGAGGCATGTCGGCAGCCACTCCCCCGCCCCCGGAGTCCGCTTTTTCTTCGTCCTCTCAAGAGCTCTCCAGGAGTGCACCCCACTAAGCTCAGGTTGGCCGAGGGCCTGGCAGGAGTCAGCTCCAGGTTCACAGGGCAAGGCTGAGTGAGGGAAAGCTCCCAGCAGTGGGAATAGAGGAGGCTGTCCCTGGGGCTGAGTGGGTCCAGCCACTGGACCTGGCTGACCGGTCACCTCCCCGCAGATGCGCCCCGGCTGACGGAGCTGCCCCAGGATGTCACCGTGGAGCTGGGGAAGAGCGCCCTCCTGGCGTGCCGGGCCACGGGCCACCCACCGCCAATGGTCACCTGGCGCCGTGGAGATGGCCAGCCACTGGGGCCTGCTCAGGGCAGCAGGACTGGGCAACCCAAGTCGGGAGTGCTGTTCTTTGAAAGTAAGAGGGTGGAGCTGGGGAGGGCGGGCAGGGGAGGTGGGATGGCTCCCAACGCCCTCACTCCCCCAGCTGGGTGGCTGGGAGCAGCTCGCTGACCTTAGCACTGAACTGGCATAGGCTGACGCTGGGTCACACATTGGCTGGGTGACTCTGGACAAGTCATTCCACTGCTCTGAACCTGGTCCTAATCAGAAGGATAAAACCTGCCACTCGGGTTCGTTAACAGGCCACTTTATAGGTCGTTTTGTGGGTAACACATGCGAGGTACTTAGCGTGGTTCCTGGGCATCAGCCAACAGGCACGTACGAGCCTGTATCCATATTGTAATTATTACAGCTGTATAGGTCACTGGGAAAGTTTTGAGACCGCCTGTGTTGTGGTCCATTATTTCACTTCTAAGAAACAGCCGACAGCGTCCTTGCCGATTCATCCCCGCAAATCTCAGCCTGCTGGTCTCAGCCTGCTGGTCTCAGCGGTGCCGCTGGGAGAGCTCCATTTGTTTTTATCCTCGTGGATTTTGCATTTTTTGATTTTAGTGTATCTCAAAACTCTCGTAATGACCCACATACAATTACTGCTACTACTATTACCACAGCAACGACTATTACTGCTAATACGATGACTATGTCTACTATCACTACAACTATTATTACTGTTACTGCTGTCGTTATTACTCTTCTACAATTACTGTCACTACTATTTACTTTATTATATCGTCTCCTCGACTCTCCCAATCACACTGCAAGGCACAGGTATGTATTGATTATTCCCATTTGACCCATTTGACAGATGAGCAAGCTGAGGCTTCCTGTGACATCCTTCCTGTGTCCCCACCATTCTCTGCCCTCCTAGCATCCCCCTGCCTGAGCCTGTGCAGGGCAGTCTGTGCCGAGGCCACCTGCCCTGGGGAGCTGTGTGATGGGATGCCCTGGCAGTCACAGCTGCTGCTTCCTGCCCCTCAGGTGTGGCTCCTGAAGACCAGGCCCCCTATGTCTGTGAAGCTCGAAATATCTTTGGAAAGGCCCAGGCCGAGGCACAGCTTGTCATCACGGGACACAGTTCGCTGGTGGATCAGAGGGCCACAGGAGGTGGGGAGGCGGGTGCTCCCTAGGGGTACAGGTGGGAGGTGAGCGCCCCCAGGGAGGCCCCTCGGGGCCACTGCATCCTTTGGGACAGAGGTGTCAGGGGCAGTTTTTCCAGGAGGGGTGTTGGTAGTCTGGCTTCCTGGGCAGTATCCTGGGCGCTTCAACACTTTATAGAGTCCTAATCCTGATGTTTCTCCCTGTTCCCTGAGGGAGTGGGGCCTCTGTCTCCCAGATGACCCCTGTGGGGGGTCAGCATGGCTGACACCATCTCCTCTCCCTGCAGTCCCCCCACAGATCGCCAGCAGTGTCTCCACCGTTCGTGTCCTGCAGGGGCAGCCTGTGTCCCTGCCCTGTGTCATCCTGGCTGGGAGACCCCTCCCGGAGAGGCGCTGGCTGAAGGCTGGCCGGCCCGTGAGTGCTGGGCCCTTGGGATGCAGCAGGAGGTAGCTCCTGGGGAAAGGGTTCTGCCATACCCATGCCTCAACTCATGTTTCTGTGCTCTGGACTATCTCATCCTTCCTCCCTTTCTGTCCTGCCTCATTCCAGAACCCTCTCTGATAACATGCTTATGGCATTTGTCACTCTCTAAAGTCCTGCCAGTGGTCAGTTGTGGCTGTTGGACCCCTTGGTGCTCAGTAGGATGATCTTGTGTTCTGTGAGTGGTGTGGGGAGCCACTTAGTCGTGGCCCAGACACCATGCATTTGTCATCACCCTGTTCTGAAGGTTCCAGGGCAGAGAGGTGACCTGCGCCCTGGATACCTAGTGTATTGCTGGGCACATGGAGGTGGCGTGGTCAGTTCATATCTACTAGATTTTGTTTCTTTTCTGGTTCTCTCTCCTGTTGGCTCTTCCTTTACCTGTTCCTTTTCCTCCATTCTTCTGCCTCGTCCTTCCCCGTGCCCTTGAAACTACGGGGCCCTCACCTCCAAATTAATATGAGACTCCAGCGGATGAGCAGAGATCGGGCATCTCAGGGAGGCAGCAGCAGCGTGGCTGTCTGTCTGGCCTCGCTGACCCTGACTCAGGCTGTTGGAACAGCCCCCAACTGTGCTCCGGGCTGAGCCCTCCCGCCCCACTGCCTGTGGAGTCAGGCCCTTTGGCAGACAGCTCACGGCTATCCAGGGAGCCCTCTGCTCTGCCACATCTGAGCTTTAGCCCAGGCTGTTCCTGCCACCAGTACACTTGTCCCTGTCATTTTGGGATATCTCTCTCTCATCCTTTAATACCAGCAGTGAGCATGCTAGGTCAGCACAGGTCCTTGCCTTGTGTTGTCATCACCTTCGTTCCTCCCACCTACCCTGGAAGGAAGAGCCTATTATTTCCCCCACTTTACAGAGAGGGAAATTGAGGCTAGGAGAGCTAAGTTTACATGGTCAAGATCATATAACAAGTTAAGAGGCCCAAGTTGGGCTTGAACTCAGGCCTGCCTGAGGCCACAGACCAGTTTTATAATCTTTTAAGACAGAATCTACAACCTGCAGCCCCTGGGCCATGTCCCATCCATGGCCTGTTTTTTAAATAAAGCTTTATTGGAACACAGCCACATTCAACTCATGTATGCTTTGTCTATGGCTGTTTTTATGCTACTGTTGTGGAGTTGGATAGTTGAGACAGAGATCATATGGACTAAAACATTACATCTCTGTCCCTTTGCAAAAGGTTTGCTGACCCTGCTCTCAGCCCCAGGTTAGGGGCCACCTTCTCTAAGGGCCTGCTGACCTCCCCAGCTCCAGGAGGGTCTTTGTGTGTGTATTCCTCCAGGTTCTCAAATTCACAGCATGTTGGAATCTCCTGTGGGGGTTTTAAAATATCCTGGTGCTCAGGTCTCAATCTTACCCCTTAAACAGAACCTTTGGGGATATAGATCAAGTGGTTTCTTTTTAATCCCTTATTTTGAAATAGATGGTTAGTGTTTAAAACTCCCTGGATATTTTCAATATGTAGCCAAGTTTGAGAACCGTGGTGTGTGTTGCATTTAAAATTTTCCTCATAGTATCTGTGAACTTCTGACTAAGAATATGACTTAACTCTCTATTCCAAACAGCCCTTGGCACAGTGAGCACTGGTTAGGCATTCATTCATTCATTCATCATATGCCTGTTGAGCCCTGAGTGGGCACCAGCTACCGTGCAGTGGCATGATGTGACGTGTACCACAGATAGGGACCTGCTCCTAGGCATGTTTTCATGTCTGTGACTCTGTCTGCAGCCTGGGTGACTAGATGTGACCAGGGCATGTGGGGTGGGGTAGCGAGGAGGCTTCCTGGGAGGTGATGCCGTGAGTGGTGGACGCACACACAAGACCCTCCTCTGCTGGGTGTGTGGGGAAGGAGAGGCCTTGGGTCTCCTGAATGCCAGCCAGGGAGTGGCCAGAAGTGCTGAATGTCCGTTAGTTCAGTGGGGACAGTAGGTGGAAACCCGCCTGCTCAACGGTGCTCAGCCTGAGAAAGCTGAGGGCAGAGTACCCTAGATGGGGACCAGGGCAGCCGAGGCGGGTTCAGGCCTACTGTAGGGTTTCTTGGGCCCCTCGCCCAGGGTGGGCTGGTGACATTGTACAGAGGTCCCCCAGGCTTTACTGTGGACCGGCATGCCCCCACCTCACCCAAGGCCTGATGATTCAGACCTGGGGGGCCACGGGCCTCCCCTCTGCTGCTCCCCCTGTCTGTGGCCTCATGCGGAAGGCTGCCCCTGCGCAGCCTCGGTGTTCCAGCCCTGCTCACTGAAGGGCCTGGCCCAGTCCTGCGTTTCCTGGAAAGTCTCTCATGGGCCCAGCTTGGGTTAGGTGTCTCCCCCAGTCTAGTCTGCCAGGGAGGGGTGGGGTCAGGTGTGCAGTGCTCGGGTTCACTTAGCCAAGCAGGGTGTGCGTGTAGTAGGTGGACGGACCTCAGCTCTGTGGCCTCTCTGAGCCCTGGCTCCTCTGCCAGCCTGCTCCCTGTCATCAGGTGGGCAGGACAGTTTCCCGAGGCTTCTCTCTTAGCTGCCTCTGCCTGGGGCCTGAGGTCCAAGCTAGTGACTCCTCGCCCCACCCCCCACCCTCCCTCAGCTCCCACCCAGCAGCCAGCACTCTGTCCGTGCGGATGGCAGCCTCCACCTTGACCGGGCACAGCAGGAGGATACAGGGCGGTACCGCTGTGTGGTCACCAATACAGCTGGCTCTCAGCACCGGGATGTGGAGCTGGTTGTCCAGGGTGAGTCCTGGGCCCCAAGGAGGGGAGGGGGTGGGGCAGGGGGACCTCGGTCTTGAGCACTTTAGTTTAAAAAAACTGCATAAAGCCACAGCTGGGAAATTAGGGATTTGACATGTTAAAAAAATACTCCCAAAATATCAGAAGCTAAGAATAGTCAGGTTTTATGTTTCACTGTGTGCTTTTTCATGCTTTGCACACACCTCTCTCCCAATGTAGCATAATACATGTGTGTATACCCCTGAGTATGTATATGGCATATGCAGGGCCCAGCCGAAGTAACACCCTCTTGAAAGTAGTATTATTGTACAAATAAATATAAAACATGGAAATTGGCAGAGAAACACGATAAGAGAAAAACCTTACCATTTCAATCTATGTGAGCATCTGATCTTTGGCGCTGTCAATACCTTCTGCAGAATCCTGCAGGTTGTTAGGAAAAAGGGACAGTATTTATGTTCGACCCTATATGTAGAAAGGATATATTTCGTTATACATAACATATAAAAATTCTTTGTTCTTTATATAATTTATATATAAATTCTCTATCACCTGTTTGTCTATTCTTTATAAATATTTTTAAACCAAACTGGGACGACATGCTTTTTTTTTTTTTTTTTTGAGACAGAGTCTCACTTTGTCACCCTGGGTAGAGTGCCGTGGCTTCATAACTCACAGCAACCTCAAACTCTTGGGCTCAAGAGATCCTCTTGCCTCAGTCTCCCAATAGCTGAGACTATAGGCACCTGCCACAATACCCAGCTAGTTTTTTTTTTTTTGAGATAGAGCCTCAAGTTGTCACCCTGGTTAGGGTGCTGTGGCATCACAGCTCACAACAACCTCCAGCTTCTGGGCTTAAGCCTTACCTCTGCCTCCCAAGTAGCTAGGACTACAGGTGCCCGCCACAACACCCGGCTATTTTTTGGTTGTAGTTGTCATTGTTGTTTGGGGGGCCTGCGCTGGATTCGACCCCGCCAGCTCTGGTGTATGTGGCTGGCACCTTAGCTGCTTGAGCTATAGGTGCCGAGCCACACCCAGCTATTTTTAGAGACAGGGTCTTGCTGTTGCTCAGGATGGTCTCAAACTCCTGAGCTCAGGCAGTCTGCCTGCCTCGGCCTCCCAGAGTGCTGGGATTATAGGCGTGAGCCACTGCACCCGACCTCAACATATTTTCTTTGTTTTGCCACTTACGTGTTTCCTTGACAACATGTTATGACTATTTTCTGTCATAAATATTCAGAGGTTTTGACATGTAGATGGCCTGACCCCTGGTTATCTAAGCTGCCCTGTCTGGTTTCTCACGGGCGTGAACACCCTGGGGATGCTTGAAGTCCTGCACAAACATGACTGATCCTTTTCTTAGGATAAACTCAATGGTGTGGGTTAAGTTTTGAGTCATGGAGATTGCACGTTTTTAGAGATTTTAGTGTCTTTTGCCCAATTGCCCTGCTACCCACAGTGTTGGGTCCCTTTACTCACCCAACCAGGAATCACTGTTTTTTTAACATAAGATGAGACATTTAAAACAAAGTTTGGTTATATTTTGTAATTTCTCAAGTATGTTAACATCTTCTACTTTAAATTGTTCTCATAAAACCCCAAGGGGAGAATGCACCGTTCCCCCATTTTATAGGGGAAAACCACAGTTCGGAAGGGGCCAGGGCAAGAGCCCGGGAGTCCTATTTCCTCGTTAATTCCAACTGGTCACAGCCACCAAAGGTTGAGCAAGTCCCACATGTCAGGCCTCCGCTAGGTTCCATGTCTGTTTTCACATGTTCTCCACCTGTGACTTCCCTCTGTGCCTGGTGCAACCTCCTGCGGAGCCGGCGTGGACCAGCTTGGTCTCTCTTGGGCCAGTACCTTTCCCTTCAGCAAATATTGATCAACCTGCTGCTTTGGCCACCTGGGAGAATCCGGAAGAGCATTTCCTCCCCAAGAGTGGCAGCGTCACAGCCCTGGCTTCTGCCTCCCCCTCCCGGCTGTCCATGCCTGGTCAGCGCTCCCCTGCTCCTCCCGGAAACCACCATTTTCACACCTGCAAATCCAGACAGTATCCAGGGTGCATCTGACACCTGTTTTTAGGTTCACTGTGTTCTGTGAACACTTTTTCTGCCATTTCTCGTCTGTCCATCCTGGAAGGGATGAGCGGGGAGTTGGGGTTAAATGAGCTTTTTCATTGATCTGGGAATATGGATATTCCCAGAAGATCAGATGGTTTTTCCAGAGTCCTGTAGAAAAGAACGAGCACGCTAGAACAAGCACACTAGCTCCGGGCACTGGCTGCCTTCAGTCTGGCGGGCAAGTGGACAGTGGCCAGGGAGTGGCGGTTATAGATATTGTGCCATTTTTATTGTCCTCTTGAGATTTTTAAAACTGCAAAATATACACGACATAAAATATATCCTCTTGACATCCGAAGTGTGCAGTCTGGTGGCTTTAAGTGCATTCGCATTGGGTACCCACCACTACCATCCACGTCTAGAACTTTTCCGTCATCCCCAGCTATCCCAACTGAAGCTGTGTACCCGGTACACCAGCCTCCCCTTTCCTCTCTCCCCCAGTCCCAGGAACCAGCACTCCGGTGTCTAGCTCAAGGGGATCTGCCCATTCTATCTAGATACCTCGTGTCCTTGGACTCAAACACTATTTGCCCTCCGTGCCTGGCTTATTTAGCAAATTTTCAAGGTTCATCCATGTTGTGGCAGGTGTCAGAGTTCCTTTTTAGAAAAATAGACTGGAATTTTAAGAGCACTTACAATTTAAAATTTAAATTCATTGAAAAACTGAGTGGAAGTACAGAGATTTCCCACACACTTCCTGTCCCCACCCCTCACAGCGTCCCCGTACAGTCAGCACCCCCACCAGAGCGGTCCCTTTGTTATAATGAACCTCCATGACATGTCATCAGCTCCCAGAGTCCCTAGTGTACATCGGGGCTCACTCTCAGTGCGGTCCCCTCTGGGGGTTTGGACAAATGTGTAATGACACGGGTCCTTCATCACGGTGACGTGCAGAGCAGTCTCACTGCCCGGAAGGTCCTCCGTGCCTGTCTATTCAACCCCCAACTCCTGACTTTGTGCTGTCTCTGTAGTTCTTCCTTTTCCGGAATGTCACACAGTTGGTATCGATTCCCCCCTTATGAAGGCTGAATATTATTCCACAATATGTGTAGACCACATGGTGTTTATGAGTCACTGCGTGTGGACATTTGGGTGGTTTCCGCCTTTTGGCTATTGTTGAGTACTGCTGCTATGAACTTTGGCTTATGAGATTGGTTTATTTATAAAAGTGCCACCTAGAATCCATCCCACTGCCACCCACCACGTCACCAATGAAGGGGTTCCGGCCTCTCTCCCCTGTGTCGCCTCAGGAGTTCCTACCCCCACCATCACCTGGACCAAGGTAGGCAGAGCCTGTTACCTTCGAGGGTAACCGGAGAGGTAGGGCCAGTGCCCTGTAGGCAGGGGTGTAGGCTCTGATGATGTCACCTGTGCCTCTGCCTTAGGAAGCCAATGCCCTGACCTCCAGGGGCCCCCACTACAATGTGAGTGAGGACGGAACCCTGGTCATTGCCCAGCCGTCTTCCCAGGATGCAGGGGCCTATGTCTGCACGGCCACCAATGCTGTGGGTTTCTCCAGCCAGGAGATGCGGCTTTCTGTCAACAGTGAGTGAGGGCGGGCCCTGTCCTGGGAGAGGGTCTCGGCAGGCATGGAGGCAGAGAATGGTTCCACTCAGCCCTTTGCAACTGGATGTGGAGAACCAACATGTCAACAAAGCCCTTCACGGCACCTGCTCACCTTGGCAGCTCCTTGCCTGCCTCTCTCTGCCCCAGACCCTCTGGTTTCTTTTCTGTATCTCAAATGGTGCATCGTGCCTCAGGGCCTTTGCAGCCATGCAGTTCCTTCAGTTTGGAACGTTCTTCCCTGACCTCTTGGCCCAGCTGATTGCTCCCACCCATCAGATCTTAGTGTTCCCTGGTCCCCTGGGGTCATGTCACCTTGCTGTAAATTAGTGGTTCTCAACCTTCCTAATGCTGAGGCCCTTTAATACAGTTCCTGTGGGTCGCGACCCACAGGTTGAGAATCTCTGTTGTAAATGCAAGAATAGCCCCTTCATAGCGACCAAACCAAATGTGATTAGTTAATTACATATAGAGCTTTTGGGTACTAGTATTCCTCTGGACACAGTGAGGACCAGGCAGGACCTACCCAGGGCCATCAGAGCAAGACGGCCATCTAGCAGGTGATGTTAGAGGTGCAGAAGGGGAGAACTTAGTGGAAACCCTTGGATGCAAGCCCCCTGACCTTGCTGGGCCCCCTGAGGGTCAAGGTCATAGGACCACCTATAGGGGATCTCCCCCGCAGCTCCTGCCCTGCTCACACCTGCTTCCTGCTCCGACAGCCAAGCCCAGGATCCGTGTGAACGGGTCACAGGACATGGATGTGCCTCTGAGGATCACAGCAAAGGCTGGCCAAGAGGTGACCCTGGACTGCGAGACTCAGGGCTCTCCACCCCCACTGGTCACCTGGACAAAGGACTCGTATCCTGTGCCACCTGTCACCAGCAGGTAACTCCAATCCTGTGACCTCACATCAGAGAGACCACTGACCCAGTGGGTGTGTCGACCCTGTGGAAACTCCCAGGGGATGCTGGCTGGTTTTGGGACACCAGGCTGCTGTATGTGAGCCTCCAGAAGTCTCTAGGGGGCCGTCTAGAGGGTTCACGGGAGCCCAGGGTGAGATGTCTTGTGTGCCAACTGCTGGGCGCCATGTACAGGATCTCATTTAATCTGCATGGCAACCCTTGTCATCTGAACCAAACTGAGGACACTGAGGCTCAGCTAGGTGTGTGAGCTTCTTGTGGTCACCTGGTTAGAAAAGAAAAGTCAGAGATGAGACAGAGTCCTGACCATGACACATGCTACCCTCACGCCTGCTCTGAGGGCCAGGTGTCTGGGGGCAGGGCTTTCTGACTCAGTTGCTCCATGTGGGGATTCTGGGAGTGGGTGGACAGGGAAGAGGACGTCTTAGGAGTCCTTCAAAGCCAAGCCATGTCCTGCCAGGAGCAGGTGTGGGGAAGGGCAGTTCCAACTGACAGGAGGACCCTTGACGGTGATGGGGAGGGGGCTGTGGCTCAGGCTGGTGACATCAGCCCTGGCAAGGTCTTTGAAATGTTCCAGACGGAGCAGGCTGCTCTGAAACACCCCTTGGACACTCACACATGTGTCTCTGCATCTCAGAACATCTGTTTGCTGAGCCCTGCCAAACTTTGCAGCCATGCGTCTCTCAAGGTGGCTGGAGAACGGGGTACTGGCAGTGTCTGCAGGGCTCCCCCATGTCCTGTTGGTGTCGCTGCAGCTCAATTTGTGGTGTAGGGGTATGGAGGGCTGGGGGAGCCTGCATCTCCCCCAGAAAGTCCAGTCCTCACTCCTTGGCTGGGTGGTGGCCAGAGGCTGGCAGGATGCTTGTTTATTTATGGCTTGTTGCTGAAGCGGGGAGCCACATTCCCATTTGTTCACCCATTAATAGATCAACTGGGAGCCGTAATTTATTTGCAAAAGCTGCTTTTGCAATCCTAGGGTTTTGTTCTGTTCCTTCTCCCTCGCCCTCTCCCTTCTTGCTGGCTCACATTTTTTTCTCTGGAGACGTGTGAGATTCAGGAGTTCATTTCAACGTGGGAGGAAGTGTGCCTTGGGTGGGGCTCAGTGCAGGTCCCTTCTTGGTCTGTTGACCTCTGGTGGCCGCCGGCTCCTCCTGGCCTGCGCCTCCATGCTTAACCTGGGCGTGATTTAAATGCCGCCGAGTGGCGCTGGGATGGGCAAGCAGTGCTCTGCGGCGCAGGTGCTGAAAGATCCCTCGCTTCCACGCCGTTTCTCCTGCTGCTGTCTTTTGCAGACTCGGGCTTTGCTTCCAGCTTCTGAGAAATGATCCTCATTTCACCATATCTGCTCTCTTTTTTAATTCTCACCCACTTTTTTGAATATAAAAGCTTTATTGGGATGCGATTCACATGCTATATCATACTCTATTGGAAGTGCACAGTTCAGTGTTTCTCGGCATATTCTGGGTTGGGCAGCTGTCGCCATAGTCAACTTTAGGACATTTTCATCACCCTGCCCCAAACCTCCACACACACCCCCCCCCCGTTCAGCCCCACCCCAGCCTTGCCCAGTCCCTGGCAACCGCTGTGGTGCGTTCTCTCTCACCGGATTCTCCATTCTGGACGTTTCATTTAAGTGGAATTTAAATGTGGCTGTTTGCATCTGGCTTCTTACACCTACCAGAATGTTCTCTAGGTTCACCCAGTCATAGCACCAGCAGCGCTTCGTTCCTTTAATGGTCGACTAGTGTCCTGCAGTGTGGGGCACCTTTCATTTATCTGCTCTCTGGTAGACGGGCATTGGGGTGGTTCCCACCTTTTGGCGACTGTGAGTGACCTCAATTCCTGCTGCACCTTAGACTTCACTCTCAGGCTCTGGGGCTCCCTGCCGCAGGCTGGTGCTCTTCTCACACAGGGCGAAGCTCAGTCCCCCTCGGACACACGCGGCTCCTTCTCAGCCCCACAACAACTCAGAAGGAAAATGGAGATTTAACAGGCCCATGGAAAACACACACCAGGACTCGCTGTCCGTCTGCTCCCCTCCCCCACTCCTCTTCCTTCTCCACGGGGCCCGCAGCTGGGCCTCGAGACTGCCACTCTGGAAGTCCCAGAGCCTCTGAGTTGTAGTTGTTCATGCACCCCAGGGCCAGCTCATAGCCCTGACATGAGCCGGCGCTGTCCACGCCGCCCTCGCCCTGCTTGTTCTCCTGGGCTGGGCCTCACACTCCATCCCAAGGGCACAGCTCTGCAGTCGCCCCATCCTCTATCCTTGGAGAAGGAGTGAGCCTGCTCCTGGCGCTTCTGCGGCACAGTCAGGGCTGGGAGCCAGGCCGTGCCACGCCTTGGAGCCCCTGCTCCTGCCAGGCCAGGAGGCTCCTCTCCCGCCAGCCACCCCAGAGGAGGGAGGGGTGAACAACGCCGTGCCCACTCCTCTGAGGACACAGAGACGTAGCAGTGGGGGACTAGAGTCCTGGCTACAGAGCTCCAGGGCTAGCACAGATACTAGCACACACAGACATGTATGTACAGACACACAGACATGTATATAGGCGTGTATGGACATGCACACAAACGTGAGCACACATGGACATGTACATAGGCGTGTGCACACACAGACACACACAGGCTCACACACACCAGGCTTCTGGGCCAAGGTCAGGTGGGCCTCTGCTCTCTCTGGAGAGCCTGGGGAATGTTCTGAACTCAGGTATTTTTCATCTCCAGAGTCAGAAAGTCCTGATAGGAACGAAGCATCCGAGGACCTTGAATCCAGCCTAGTTCTGAACCCCACCCGTGTCCCAGCCCCTCTGATCTGCTCACGTCCACGCAGATGCCGTAGCAGGATTGAACCTCGCACTTCCTACTTTCTGCCCTCATCACCGATTAATTCTTTTTCATTTACTCAATTTCTTGATTTGTCCTGGCTTCATGCCAGCTGCTTTTTTTATTTTAAAGGGCAAAATAACATTCCAGGGTGCTCAGCTCTCATCGTTGCTAAGCTTTTCTCTGTTTGGGGCACGTGCTTCGCCGCCAGTTGTCGGCAGTAATAAATGGGCTGTCGGGACATCTTCAGCACAAACTTTCCTCTTTATCTCCTGAGTCAGTTCCTTGGGGATAGTCCTGAAATCAAACAGCTAAGTCTGAGGGTGGGAACGGTCACTGGGTACTTCTTGTTCTGTGGACCGATTTTTTTTTTTTCTTGAGACAGAGTCTCACTTTGTCACCCCTAGTAGAATGCCATTGCGTCACAGCTCACAGCAACCTCAAACTCTTGGGCTCAAGTGATTCTCTTGCCTCAGCCTCCTGAGTAGCTGGAACTATAGGCGCCTGCTACAACGCCAGGCTATTTTTAGAGGCGGGGGTCTCACTCTTGCCCAGGGTGGTCTCGAACCTGTGAGCTCAAGCAATTCGCCTGCCTTAGCCTCCCAGAGTGCTAGGATTACAGGCATGAGCCACTGCGCCTGGCCTTGTGGACTGATGTTTTTGAAAAGAACATCTGAGGCTTGGCACCTGTGGCTCAACGGGCTAAGGCGCCAGCCACGTACACCTGAGCTGGCGGGTTCCCATCCAGCCTGGGCCGCCCAACAACAATGACGGCTGCAACCAAAAAATGGCTGGGCGTTGTGGCGGGCGCCTGTGATCCCAGCTACTTGGGAGGCGGACGCAGGAGACTTGCTTGAGCCCAGGAGTTGGGAGGTTGCTGTGAGCTGTGATACCACAGCACTCTACCCAGAGTGATAGCTTGAGGCTCTGTCTCAAAAAAAAAAAAAAAAAAAAAGAAAGAAAAGAACATCTGAGTTGTGAATTCAAAATTGAAATCAACAGTATCGACTGAACAATGTTGGGTACCCAGGACTGTGCCACATGCAGCCTTGGAGACAGAAGGCATGGGCTGTGGAGGTGTGTGGGATCAGCCTGCTGAAGACCTCAGGCCCTCTCTCAGCCTCACCCCACTCATTCAGTGGACCCAAGCAAGACCCTGGCCCTCTTAGGGCCTCAGTCTTCCCACCTGAGAAATGAAAGTGTTGGGCAGGGGACAATGGCCAGGGAGTATCCGGGCTCTGGTCCCACGACTCAGTCTGGGGATGCTGGGGCGAGGCCGTGTTTCTAGGCAACAGTGTTTGTTTGTGATTCTGATGAGGAGATGAGACGGCTGTGAGTGCTCCTGGCTCCAACTCCAGCTCCCGGAGGCGGCCGGCCAGGGTCCCTCACAGCGCCAAATCCCCAATCCCAAACCCGGGGGTGGGGGTTTGGGGGGAGATGGAGCTGCTTCTCCCTCATTATCCAGGCTTTCTTATTTCCCTGTTCCCACCTCCCTTCTCCTTTGCCCCTTCCCAAGGAAGCTGTTGGTCCACCCGTCCCCTCTTCTGGAAGGGGCCACAGGCCTGGGTGACCAGAGGCCAGAGGTTAGGCCTGCAGCTGAGGTGCAGTGACCACAGAGAAAGGCTTGCCCCCATGAGCCAGTGGCAAGCACAGACTTCCCAAGGGCCTGCACAGCTCTGTGGCTCGGTGGAGCCTCAAAGCTCATGCCGGGTCCTGGTCTGGTGGCTCTGAAGCTGGGTCTTGTCAGCCAATGGCCAGGGGCTCTCTCTGGAGAACGTCTAAGTGAACCAACCGACTTTCAGAGCAGACGTTGAGCTCACGGCAGCGGTGAGGAGCAGGGTTGCCAAGTTTGTCAAGTCCTGCTGTCGGGTGCCCTGACCAGCTGTGGACATCAGAACTGTGTGTCCAGGGCCTCAGTCTTCTCCTCAGCGAAAGGGGGTGATGGCAGTGGGAACTATAAGGTACAGTGTCAAGTGGGAATGAGCTTTGCTGTGCAGTGCCACCCAGGAAGCCCCCGGTAGTTGACAGCTGTTGTGGGCTCCGGCCCCGCTCCTGTTAGCAGCCCCAGCATTGCTGCTGGCTTTGTGCTGCCTGGGCCCGTGGGGCCGCGCCTGCTCCTGCTCCCTTCCTCTTGTATATTGTACTTGGCCGTTTGGTCTAGATCGGCTTCCTCTTCCTAAACTTCTCCAGCGTGCCTTATCCACCTGTGGCTTCCAGACAAGGGCCTGTGGTGCTGGTCAGGCCACAGGTGTCCATATGTGAGACAGGTACCCTCTAGGTCAGGCTCACCCCCTCCCCGGCCCTCGCAGACAGGGGTGTCTGTCCAGGGCTGCCCACCCTGTCGTGGGGCAGTGGGGACCAGCCCTCTGGTGGGCTGGGTGACCTTGGGGACTGCCGTTCATCTGACAGCCACTGACCCTCTTCTGCTTTTAAACAAAGGTGGCAGGACCAGCAACACAGGCTGTCACAGGAGGAACTGGGGTGACACGGACACCCCACACTTTGAGCAGCCTGAAGTAGCGTTTCCTCTGTAGTGGCAGCCTCTAGCCCCCCTTGACCCCAGTGTCTCTTTCTCAGTTGAATGAATGAATGCAGAACGAAAGAATGAGCCATTGGCCAGCTAGGCCCGATATACCAGGATGGGGGAGGGCATCCGGCCTGCAGTGGCCGGGGAGACACCCAGGAAGGGCTGGAGCCTGTGCTGCCTGGAAGGGGTGCGGGAGGGAGGTACGGAGAGCAGAGCCCACTGTGAGAGAAGGTGAGACGGGGTGGACCTGTGTGGACAGGGGACAGCTGGGATCTGCCATCAGACATTTATTGAGCACCCACTATGGGCCAGGTCCTGTGCTAAGGGCTGGGGACTTGCTGGGGAACTAGGCCCCCCTGACTCCTTCGTTCATACCAACAGCAGGTGGTAACGGTGTCATGAATTCCTGAGGGAGGCTCCTCTGTGCGTGCTGAGGAGGAGGCAGCCAGGTGTGCCTGGGGTTTGCATTTTCCCGAGCCCTTTGGTGTCTCCCTGGCAGCCCTCTGCCCGTGGGACATGGCCGTGGGTTGGCCCCTTGTGATCCCCCCTCCATTCTGACATCTGCGTGTGCCCTGCTGCTGACAGGGAATGCTCCCCCAGATGGATGTCGTAAACAGGAAATTCCCCACGAACCTCTCTGCGCTCATCTGGGCGCCGCACAGAGCCATCTGGCTGCACACGCTGGTGAAGTTGCTCCTGCTAATTACGCCACACTCAGCCTGTTCCTTGGAGAGACTCATGTCCTCCTCATTTCCTGCCATTGCTCCCCTGCCTCTGCTTCCCCACAGAGCCTCTGGAATGTGGTGGGAGAGCCATGGGGAGAGGGAACAGACGGTGGCGGCCCTGGAAGCCCAAGGCCACGGAGCTTGTCAGGGTCATGGGGAGGAGTCACTCTGTCCCAGGTCTGGGCCAGATTCCCGAGATACCAGGGCAAACGAGACCAATGGGGGTGATGAAAAGCCAGCGTGGTGAGGGCAGAATGTGCACACTGCTGTGGGACCCCTGGGCCAGACCTATCAGCCTGGGGCACTGAGGCAGCCTTCCTAGAGGAGGCAGCATTTCAGCGTTCAGAGAGGAGCAGGTGTTATTAAGGGAGCGGGAAATGGAGGCGTGTCCCAGGTGGAAAGAGCAGCTCATGGTGAGGAAGGACAGTGGCCAGTGCCACCTTGCAGGGGTGCAGATGCAGAGGTGGAGGGGGCAGGGGTCTGCTAGAGTTTTGGCCGGGGAACAGTTAGCAGTCACAGAGAGGCTGAGTGCAGGGCAGTAATATGGCCAGTTTGGCATTTAGAGCAAACACAGACTCCGCTGGGCAGGCAGGTCTTGTGCACTGCAAAATGGATCTCCCCGTCTCTGTTGCTTCCTTTGTGATGTAGCAAGCTGCAAACTCTCAAACGCTTTCTAGGAAATGACGTGGGGGCAGGTCATGACAAAGACAAAACCTAATTTTATTGCTGGAAATGGGTTCTACTTTTAGAGATTTTGCCCCGCATCTCCCCCATCCTGTTAGGGGATTGGTGGGGAGGGCAGGATGGGGGTCTGTGGTCCTAGCAGTTCTCGGATGACCTAGAGAGCAGCCTCTGAGATGCTGGGGTCTGGAGCTGCCTTTGCAAACATGAAGAAGTTAGGGTTCAGAGGTGTGGACAGCCCTGCCTGAGGCCACAGTATGTCTGCAGTGTAATTGGACCATGGGACCCGAACCCCCATTCCCAGCCAGGCCTCCTCCGCTGACCCAGGCTGTCCTTGTTGGCCAGCCCAGGTGGTGCAGAGAAGTCTGGGCAGGGAGAAGATCCCAGCCTGCGTGTGATTGATGGGATAAGTTTCAGCCCAAACTGATTTGGCTCTTGTTTGGTAGATGTTGACACATAAACATTATTTAACTTAAAAAAAAAAAAAGCTGTATATGAGAAAAGCCAGATTGGGGTGAGGTGAGGGAACCCTGCAAGGGAAATATTTAAACATGTACACGTGGTCAGTACAATGCTTGTCTGGCTGCTGTTTTCCCTCTGTTTCCTCCACACTTTTTTTTTTTTTTTTTGAGACAGAGTCTCCGTCGTCCCGAGTAGAGTGCTAGGGCATCATAGCTCACAGCAATCTCAAACTCCTATGCTCAAGCAATTCTCCTGCCTCAACCTCCCGAGTAGCTGGGACTACAGGCACCACCACACCCGGGTAGTTTTTTCCATTTTTAGTAGAGACCGGTCTTGATCTTTCTTAGGCTGGTCTCGAACTCATGAGCTCAAGCAATCCATTGGCTTTGCCCTCCTAGAGTGCTGGGATTACAGGTGTGAGCCACCGTACTGGTCTCTTCCACACTTAAAGACAGAGCAACCTGCTTGGGGCCACCCAGCTGATGGGAGGCTGGAGGGTGAGAACCCAGACAGCAGCAGGGGTTCGTATCATGCTGACAGCAGGTCACTTACTGTGTCCCAGGCACTGCAGGCTTTGTGTGTGTGATGTCACTTCAGACTTGCCATCTCCTGTGATTGCCGATGTGGGTACTAAAGCTTAGGGAGATGGAGTCCTTGGTCTAAGTCCCGCTTGTGAGAGGCACGATGAGGGTTCTCACTGGGGACACGGGTCATCAGAGCCCCGCTCCCATGTGCTCGGCCATGCTGCTTCTTGGGGAAGGGATACTTGTTCTTGTCCCCAGCCAGTGTTCCCAGGTGGTGGTCACTTGGCCACCTGTATCGGTCACCTAGGCCCTTGGTAAAACCCTACTTCCTGCCCCATTCCTACCCATTACTGAATCAGAGTCGCTGGTGGGGCCTGGGAGTCTGCGTGTTTCACATACAGCCAGGGAGTTCTTAGGAGAAGCCCCCGCCCTGCATGGTGTGAGGCCTCTGAGAACCGAGGGTGTGTGCATCTGTGGCCCCGGAGGGCTGCGGCTGTGCACATGAGACATATCAGAGCACTGTGCAGACAGCTCTGCTGGTGAAGGAAAGAGAGAAAACGTGAGAGAGGAGGCAGGACAAAGAAAGGTCTGAATGTTTAAGTGTCTACTCAAAAGGGAGCAAATTAATACATGGCGATATAATCACACAAAGGAATATTATACAACAGTGAAAATGAATGGACCTGACCTACACGCCCATGCATGATGCCGTTTATGTGGATGTTTTAAACATGCAAAACAGTGCTGGGGTCTGTTTATGCATGTGCTGTTATCACCATGGAAACAGCTGACCTTTGTTGAGTGCCTTCTGCTCCAGATGCTATGCTGTGGATTAGATCATTCAGTTCTTTTGACAGCCCTATGAGGGATAAGCCCTACTGTTGGCCGTTTCCCAAAATGAGACAACTGAGACACAGGAGGGCTGAGTGACCTGGACAGCCTCACACAGCACGCAGCTGAAGAGTTTGGCTGCGGACAGTCTAGCCCAGCACCTAGGCTCTAGACCCCACCAGCCAGGGTATCATCCCCAGCATCAGAGAACTTGTCCCAAGTGCCACTGGATGCTGGGGACAGATTGCTGGAGAGGGTTGTTGGATGGGGGTTTATTGCCCCCATTTTATAGACGGGGTGACAGGCACACCAGGGCAAAGTCAGAAGCCCCAGGGGACACTGAGTGAACCCCTGATGATATCAACTGTCTGATAACCACACGCCCAGCTCTTTGCAGCATCCCAGGTGATCCTTGCAGCCACCCTGAGAGGTCAGGGCTATAGGGGTCCCCAAGGATTACACAAGGGGCTCTGTGACCCCTGTTTAGCAGAGGAGGACATTGAGATTCAGCAGAGAGGGTGCAGCCGGGACTGGAGCCCAGTCCCGTTGGGGTATAGAGCCCAGCTGGTCACCTCTCAAGGGTGCCCCCACCCCCGCACTGGCTACTTGCTCTTGAGGCCAGCCAAGGCCAGTGGCCACAGCTGCCCTTGCTGTTTTATGGGGTCAGGGGCCGTGTGGCGCCAACACATATGGGCCGGTGACATCATGTCTGCAGGGGTCCCTTGGGGTCCAGCCCAGCTGCAGAAGCCTGGCTGGGGGTCCTGGATCCCTGGGGTCAGGTGACTTCAGCAAGGTGGGCCAGATTGGGGCAGGCAACAATGCTTTTACAGCCGCCTCCTGAAGCCCCGACACCACTGTAGGTAATGGTACCAGCAAGCACTGTGCTTAGCTGCAGAGGCCCCCAGGGCTGGCAGCTCCCCGCCCCCCGACCACCTTGCAGCAGGCATGTGTGGTAGAGGAGGGAGTGACCTGTAGCAGGCTCTGCCAGACCCCGTGGAGGAGTCTGTTGACACCCTAAATAGAGACCTTCTGAGTCCTCCCATTTTACAGATGAAAAAATGGGGGCTCCAAGAGGTGAAGCAGCTTGTCTGGGGTGACACAGCCGAAGAACCTGAGCTGGTGGGCTCCTAGTCCAGTGCTCCTCATTTCTCATACCAGTGGACGCTGGCTGGCCCTGGCGTGGTGGTTCAGGGCAGCGGAGGTGGAGGAGCGGGCCGGGGTTGTTGCCACAGTCCTAAAAGGCTTCCTGGGGGAGGTGGCTGGTTCGTGTTGAGTCTTGAAGCCTTTCCATGGGGGTGTGATGAGCGGGGGTCTCATCAGTGCCCCTTACTCCTGCAGGCATGGACTCCTCCCGTCGGGCTCCCTACGTTTGGCCCAGGCCCAGGTGGGTGACAGTGGCCACTACGAGTGTACAGCCAGTAACCCTGCGGGGTCCACCTCCCGTGGCTACATCCTCAGGGTGCAAGGTAGGGCAAGCCCCTGCCTTGGTCTCTTCCTCTGTCTCTGCTCCCCAAACCCTCCCATGCCCAAGACATCGAGGTCCTGTCACCTGTCCCTCTGTGGGAACTTGGCACCTGCTCACCTACCTGTCCTCAGGTCTGTGTCTACTTCTCAGCCCCTTTCTCCCCATACTCCTTGGTTGGGGCCTGGAGATACTGTTCAGGGGCCCTCAAGAATGCAGGGCAGACCCCAGTGGAGGCCTAGACTTGGGAGGCCTTGGGGGTTGGGAGGAGGGTCTGACAGCGTCTCTGCCTGGTGCTGGCGCCCAGCCCAGGAAACAAGGGCTTAGTGGTGTCAAGAAGCTAGAGGGGGTCGCTCAGAACCCCTCTCTGGCTGGGAACATCTAAGGCCCCAGCTCCTTCCTAGCCTATTCAACTAGGCACTTTATACACCTGTGGGGGGCACTGCCATTCAGTCAGCACCTTCTGTATACAGGCACCAGCCGCGCTCCTTACCCATGTCCTTTGGTGGAGTCCTGAGCACCCCACTGTGGGGCTGGTCCCAGTCCAGGCTGGGGGTCCTGGGGTGGGCATTCACCTGAGTATCCAGGTCCCCTTCAGGGAGTCAGTCAGTATGAGTC
The DNA here is from genome assembly GCA_963574655.1 of Perodicticus potto. Classification (NCBI taxonomy): domain Eukaryota; kingdom Metazoa; phylum Chordata; class Mammalia; order Primates; family Lorisidae; genus Perodicticus; species Perodicticus potto. Next base: position 31,189 of record CAUYRH010028113.1, read on the forward strand.
ACGTACCAGAAAAGCAGGGAATTTGGCCTCTTAAAGAACCTGGGAGTCATCCAGACCAGGATACACTGTGGCCCCAGGGCCAGATGTGGCGACCTTCTGTTATCACTGGAACCATAAGCAAAGAATTGTTTCTACTTGTTAAAATAATAGAACTGAAAAATCCCACATTTTGTGATGTTTTATTTTTATTCGAACCAAGAGTCTTAGTCTATTGCCCAAAGCTAGAGCGCCATGGAGTCATATTTCACAACAACCTCAAACTCCTGGGCTCAAGTGATCCTCTTGCCACAGCCTCCAGAATAGCTGGGACTACAGGCACCCACTACTGGCTAGTTTTTCTATTTTTAGTAGAGATAGTTTATATCTATCTATCTATATATATATTTTTAGTAGAGATGGGGTCTCACTCTTTCTCAGGCTGGTCTCCAACTCCTGAGCTCAAGCAATCCACTTGCCTCAGCCTCCCAGAGTGCTAGGATTACAGGCATGAGCCCCCATGCCCGTCCTATTATTTTAATTTCAAATTCAGTATCCATAAACACAGGTTTTATTGGAACACAGTTCACACATACATCTGTGTTATCTGTGGGTGCTTTTATGTGACAAAGGCTGAGGTAAGAGGTTGAGATAGGTCGTCTGGCCCATATAGCCTAAAATGTTCATCGACTAATCCTTTACGGAGTAGTTTGCAGACCACTGATCCATGCTAACACCCCATTTACTAATGAACAGGTTGGGGGGACCCCAAAGGTTTGCCTGCGTTTGCAGGGGGATGGTAAGAGAGAAAAGGAGGCAAGGCAAGGCACAGAGCCTCAGAATCGGCAGAGCTGGATTTGAATCTTAACTATGCTCCACTGGCTGTGTGACCTTCGACCAGTTTCTTGGCCTCTCTGAGCATTGCTTTCCTGCTTTGGGAAGCAGGGGCCATCCCAGAGTTGTCAGAAGGTATCGAGGACATTGAGTGCTCAGGACAGTGGAAGCTGTTATTGTTCTTAGCAGTTGTGTATGAGGGGACATGTGGGCAGGGTATGTGTACCTTTGTGCCCCTGGCAGGGAGCCCTCCTGGGCAGCAATGCCCTGGGCTGAGGGGCTGGTCTCTGACTGGGGCCAGGTACCCACAGAAGGTCTTATCTGTGGCTCCTTCTCAGAGGCTGGGAGTAGGGTGTATGCCTCTGCTTCTCTGAGGACAGGACACTCAATCTGGTGTCCCCTGCGGCACCAAAGCTGGGTGGTCCCTGGAATCCAAGAATTCCCCTGTGCTCACCTGGTCCAGGCCCTCAGGAAGCCGCTAGATTCCTGGTTGCTCAGAACCAGTTGGTGCTGGCTTTAGCTCCTAGCAGCTGAGGGAGAGGAGACTCTGGCCAAATCATAGGACTTTCTGAGCCTCAGTTGCCTTATCTGCGAAATGGGTGGGAATGGCATCACCTGCTCTGTAGGGGGACCAAATGAGATGGAGGGTGAAACAGGGACTTGAAATCACAAATGTGAGAGAAATGGAAACTACCGTCCTTCCCGCAGCCAAGGGAAGGGAAAGCTCAAGGCAGGAATCATGTCCAGCTAGAGGGACACTGGCCGCAGTCCCTCAGGCACCATTGTGGTCCAGGGCACTGCTTTGCCTCTCACTTCATCTTGGAAGGAGGGCTTTGAGACACGGGAAAACAGAGGCTGTGGCTGGCACAGGAGCTGAGCTGGGATGCACATGCTGCCTCAGTTTCCCCAAGTGTACGCTGAGCTGGAGGAGTCCCGGGTGTTGGGTGCACTGGTAGGCAGCAGGAATGAGTGTCTCATGAGGGTTGTGTGTTTAGGTGGATGGCCAGACTGTTCACTCAGGGTTCGTGCAGTGTTTTCATGTCTTTTCCTGCCAGCCTCAGGTTGCACCATGATAATTTTGCTGATGATATCTGACATGTGATCTGGTCTGGGCTCTGGGACCCTCACCTGGCTCCCTACTTGACATCCCCCCCCCGGGCCCCGTCAGTGCCTCCTCAGGTGCAGCCGGGCCCTCGAGTCCTGAAGGCGCTGGCGGGAGAAGCCCTGGATCTGAACTGCGTGGCCGAGGGCTACCCTGAGCCCCAGCTAAGCTGGTCCAAGGACGGGCGGGCCCTGCGGGGTGGGGGGCCTGAGGGCTCTGTCCACTTTGCGGCCATCAGAACCTCTGATGCTGGGAGATACCTCTGTGAGGCCTCCAACAGCGCCGGGATGGACTCCTGGGAGGTGGAGCTCAGGGTGCTGGGTGAGTGTCCCCAAACCCCAGAAGCCTCCTCTCCCCACCTCCCCCAGTCACTGCCTGGACTTCCAAGATGCTCATCTCTGTCCCAGGTTCAGTGCCCGTCCCCTTCTTTCCCAGGACAAAGAGACAGCCTGGCCTTCTCTGGGAGGACCTCCTGGCCTCCGCAATCGTGGGGCTGTCCTGTGTCCAAGGGCCCTGCCAGCCCCTGGGTACTGACCAACAGGTCCTCAGAGCCACCAGCAGGTGTTCCCTGAACCCCTTCCCCTCTTCCTGTGACCTTGGGGCTCTGAGTGCCTGGGTGGACAGAGGCACATGGGCCAGTCATCAGAGTAGGCTGTGGGCCTGGGGCCAGCTGGATAACCATGGGCCAGTCGTCTACACTCTCTGAGCCCTAGAGTTTGCACCTGCAAAGTGGGGGAGTCCATGAGAGAATGTACAAAGCACCTGGCACATGGAAAGTTCTGGATCAGTGGTGTTAGCAGTTGTGCTGTTACTTAGAAAGCTGTTGCTGGAAGGGGGCGGGGGTGGGGGTAGGACCACACTTGGCCCCTGTTTTGAGAGCACCGTCTGGTTTCCCTGAGCCTACGGGCCATGGCCCTAGTGGCCATCTCATGGGAGCCACCCTTTGGAGGATAAGCCAGCACCTCTGACCCTGGGTCCCAGGGTGGAAGCTACCAACTTGAGGCCAGGGGTGTGAATGTGATGTTGTTGCCTCCCCCAGAGCCACCCCACTGGGGGGCTGACGAGACCAGCGGCCTGCTGGAGCGAGTGGCCGGAGAGAATGCCAGCCTGCCATGCCCTGCCAAAGGTGAGGCTAGCTTGGGTGGGCCTGGGCAGGTGAGGGGTGGGTTGGGCTGGGGGGAAGCCCCTACCCACGTTCCAGCAGTCAGGGGAGCACATGGTGGGTGGCACCCATGGGTTACAGAGGATTAGGGTGCTCACTCCTTGCTGGCACCAAACTGGGCATTTCATCCTATCTATGACCGTGTGGGGTGGCAGTTATCACTGGGGCCGTCCACCTGTGACCTGAGTTCACACAGCCAGGACATGACTCAGAGTGGGGTCTAGTCTGACCTAGCCTTGCCTGTGCCCACTCCAGCAGCTGGGGTATGACAGCTGAGGCTGAACTGGCCCGAGGTCCTTGTGGATTGGGGGTCAGAGGTCCCTGCCTCTCCCCCAAACCCCAGACTTTCTCATAGAGGATAGATTTGTGTGGTCCTGCGCAAACCTGGTTTTCTGGAGCCCTCTTTGGGGAAGCAGCTCAGTGGGGGGCCCAGATGGCCGCCTCTGTGATCAGCCGTCCAGCACTGGACCCTGACGCAGCCCTTCCTGGGTGTGTAGCCTCAGTTTGTTCACGTGTATAGGAAGTCCTAGAAGCCCTCTGCTCAGGGCTGCTGTGGGAAGTCAGTGGTGTTGTGAGTTTGAGGTTCTGAACCTCGCCTGGCACATCCTAGAGGCTCGAGGCCATGCCATGGCTGCGTGGCTCCACCTTCCCGTGAACTTCACAGCCCCACACGGCAGATCCCACCCCGCCCCATTTAAGCTTTGGGCTCTTCTGTGACTGATGAGCGTGTTGCTCCTTGGGGATATGCTGTCTCCCCTGCGCGGGGTCAGTGCTTTCCAGGGGGTGCTCTCCAGGGGGTGCTGTCTGGGATGCTTGTTAGCAAGAGGCAGGTTATAAAAGATCCTGGCGGGAGCTATAGTACTGGCGGTGTCAGCGGTTCCTCCTCCAGCCGTGGGACGCCAGGGAAGCCACTGGAACAGGACTTGGGTAGGGGGAGGCAGGCAGGGACAGGTAGGGGCAGACACTCAGCTGGACTCTGGGAGCTCCTCAGCTTCCCTGCGCAGAGCTGCCCTCCCCTAGAGGTCCAGGTCCTGGGCCTGTGACCATGGTGCCACCTTGTGTCAGTCCCTGGAAACAGCAGCCCCTCTGTGCTCTCAGGAGGTGGGAGGCAGGACCCCCCCCCCGCAAGTCAGGGCCTCCTGCACCCCCATCTCTGGACAGTTAGGGCCCTGTCCTCTGGCTAGACTGAGCCACCTTGGCTTAACTCCCTCCCACGAGTCTTCTGCCTGCCGGGTAACGGGGTGGGGCCTTGGGCTGAGAGGGCTAAAGGGACAGCCCCAAATTCAGTGCCCACACCTGAGTGGGGCCCATGACACTATCTGCTGCTTCCTCAAGGGGTGGGACACCCACTTGCTGGTGACTCTGGATACTCCTCTGTGAGGTAGGAAGGGGGAGACAAAGTAAGTGACATTCAATGATATCTCATGTCCCCCCCTCCCCGAATCTTCCTGCCCAGAGCTTCAGGGTGGTCCTGCAGTTACAGCTCTTTATAGGTCAGGGTTTTTGCATTAAAGAAAGTTACAGAGTTGAAAACCCATCGCCCCTCCACGTCAGTCACCATGGAGGGCGGGTCCCCGGTGGTGGGAAAGATGACGGCTCCTGGGAGAAGCTGAGAGTGGGAGGGTGTGTACCGCGTGTGATACGTGTATGCGGTGTGTGTGTATTGGTATGTGGTACATCCGTTGTATGTGGTGTATGTGTGAAGTGTGTCCCCACAGTGGGGGTGGCAGTTCCCAGCAGGAGACAGCAGGCACAGAGAAATCAGGTAACTGGTCCACAGATGGGCAGGGTGACCATGGATGCAGGCACAGCTTCCTAGTCTTCCCCAGACAGCAGAGTCTCCAGCCCTTTAAGTCCTGGCCCCTGGCCCCCATGCCCACGGCCCCTTCTGCCCTGCAGCTGAGAGGGTGAGAGATTAGAGGTCAGGGTGTGTGTCTGTGGCAACCAGCTGCCAAGGCAAATGCGGCTTCAGGACGGGTTATAAGGACACTGGTGACAGTCCTGCTGACCAGTAGAGGCTAAGGACGGTGGGTGTGATTTGAAGTGTGAGGGAGCTGACCTGCCAGTTTGGGGGGTGGCCCCGCGGCCTCTCTCTATCCCAGTGCTGGCAGAGGCTGGACAGCAGGTGGGGGTGAGGACGGCTATGTCCTAGGGTGCACAGCTGGAGCTCTTGCTGTGACCTCTGCCTCATGGGTGTATGTGCACCTGGGTCTGGGCGCACGTGAGGAGCCCCTCTGCCTAGGCCCTGTTCTCGGGCTGGTGACAGTGACGGTCTACTCAGAGCCCAGGTGCACCCACTGTGTGCCGGGCCGTGTGGACAGATGTTAGTCAGTCCAACATGAGGAGTGTCGGAGGACACAATGGGGGTGTGGCCAGCAAAGTGATCGGCCTGTGCTTGTGAAGGGAGGGTCAGGCTGGGCAGGGCTAGTGCCTCCCACCACGTACGCACTGACCCTACCACAACACACGGTGTGCTGGGGCCGGCCGGCTCTTCATTGATTTAGCGCCTGCTGTGTGCCAGGCACTGTGCCACATTTGAAGGTACAGCAGGGAAGAAACTAAAGACCCTGGGGAGATGGACAATGGATGGTAGAAGCCTAAACAGTTAGTGTGTCCTCTGCTGTGTTAGAAAGTTGGGGTGAGGCACAGAGGGGAAAGGCAGGGTAGGGGCTGGGGGTGCGGTGGGGGTGTAGTCTACATGAGAGGACTGGGCAGTGCCTTGCTGACAAGGGAACCATATAACAGGCCTGTGCCCCGGTGCCTGGGGACCCTCAGGGACCCTGGAGGAGCGTGGGCATGCAGCCTGGGTAGCGGGTGTGGGCAGCAGCTCTCAGGGAAATGCTCCTCCTAGCCCCGGGGGAGCTGGGCCTCCTGCCCAGGGTCTGACACTCACGGAGGACAGTGCTGATGACTCTGCTCCCTGTCAGGGACCCCTGCACCACAGGTGACGTGGCGGAAGGGCCCATCCTCAGAGCCGCTGGGGGGCCGGCCGGGCGTGGCAGTGCTGGATGAAGGGTCTCTCTTCCTGGCCTCCGTGTCGCCCATGGACAGTGGAGAGTATGAGTGCCAGGCCACCAACGAGGCAGGCTCTGCATCCAGGAGAGCCAAGCTGGTGGTCCACGGTAGGCAGGGACCCCAGAGCTGGAGGTGGGGACCTAGGGACCAGCTTGTGCCCTCCTCCCATGTCCCTGGCTGGCAGAAGCCCATAGTGATGCCAGGGTCTGATGTACAACTGGGTGCCCCTGTACGGCAGCGCCAGCTCCCCAGGGCCTGAGAGCTCCCTGCAGAGGAGAATCAGGTCCCTACCCCCAGGCACTGTCCAGGGGAAAGGCTTGCGGGGTTTGGGAGAGGGGCAGGTGGCACTGGGAGTCACCCACAGAGAGAGCCACCCATGGATGCCACAGGTGGCTTTTAAATGGCCTGGCAGGTCAGTTCATGTCAAAATGAGCACCAGCTGCTTGGGCCTCAGCTCCCACAATCCTGATGCCAGGGGTGACTGGATTTCCGCTCACTGCTCCCTCTGGCCTCTGCTGCCCAGATTTCTGAGGCCAGTGGCAGAGAGAGCCCTAGAGCCCACCTTTAGGGTAAACTGACCAGAGGCTCTTGTCCACATCACCAGAGCAGTGTACCTCACCCCATACCCATGGTGCTGTGAGCCGTCAGCCCCCAACGCGGCGGGAGCACAGCCACCAACTGTCCCTACAGGTGGGATGCACACCAGACTCCTGGGTCCCTGCTTATGGCTCCATGTGAAAACAAGCCTAGGCCCCACCTTCAGAGATTCTGACCCTCCCAGGTGGCTGTGACACTGGGCAGGGTATAGACCCACATGCACCCAAGAGCTCTAGCACCTTTCATAGCTGAGTGTCAGAGAGTGTGGCACCCAGGCCTGGGCCTCCCAAGGTGTGCCAGTCTCAGGATGAGGCTCCTGCGGCCACCTGCAGGTCTATAGGGCCCCTGTGGCCAATCAGCGGCCAGGCACACCTCCTGAGATTCCAGTGATGAGCAGAATGGCAGTTCCGAGGCTCTGGGGAAGGGGCGGCAATTGAGGCTGCCTTTCCAGGCCACCACGAATGGCCTGGATGGGAACCAGTGGCTATGACTCCAAGGGAAGGGGAGGCAGCTTCTTGCTCTCTCTGCCCCCAGTGCCCCCCAGCATCCGGGAGGATGGGCGCAAGGCCAACGTGTCAGGCATGGCCGGGCAGTCCCTGACACTGGAGTGTGACGCAAATGGCTCTCCATCTCCAGAGATCGTGTGGCTGAAAGATGGGCAGCTGGTGGGTGTCTTCCTGGGGTAGACGGGCTGCAGGTGGGATCTGGATTGGAGACAGTGGATGGTTGTTCCTGCATGCACCAAGGTGTGGGGGGGAGATGTGATGGGTGTCTGGGGGGGATGCACCGGGGCTCAGGGCAGTTGGAGACTGGTTCTGTGGGGAAGCCTGAGGGCTGCATGGTGGAGGGAGCACATTACTGCTCTGGTCACCACCCAGCTCCTTGGGCCTCAGTTCCCACAATCCTGATGCCAGGGGTGGCTGGATCTCCACTCACTGTTCCCTCTGGCCTCTTCTGCCCAGATTTCTGAGGCCAGCAGCCACCACCTGCTGGATGGGGCCCAGTCCCTGCACTTCCCCAGGATCCAGCAGGGTGATTCTGGCCTCTACTCCTGCCGGGTGGAGAACCAGGCTGGGACTGCCCAGAGGAACTTCAATCTCCTCGTGCTCAGTGAGTGAGGCCTGAGCCCCTGCAGCTCCCAGGCGTGTCCGGCCTCACAGCCCTACTCATGTAGGCAGAGAGCAAGGCCACCTGCCCAGGGCTGGGAGGGAAGGGCGAGCTGGGCAGGGGTTCTGCACACGTAAACGCCCTGTGGTCGGCGGGGTGTGCAGGTGTGAGCGCTTTCCCACCCCTTCCCGCTCCCAGTCCCACCATCTGTGCTTGGAGCTGGGGCCGCCCAGCAGGTGCTGGGCCTGGCTGGTGCTGATGTGGAGCTGCGGTGTCGGACGTCAGGGGTCCCTACACCCCAGGTGGAGTGGAACAAGGATGGGCAGTGAGTAGCTCCCGCGGCGGACGTTGTGGGGATGGTGCCTGGGCCGGGTCAGCTGGATGGGAGTTTGGGGGAGGTTGAACACTTTCAAGGAGGCTGACGGGTGTGGTATATGCCACCTGGGCCCAGACTGAGGACAGCACAGGTGCCTCCCACCCAGCAAGAAAGAGATCACCCACGGAGACCTGCTCTGCCTTGGCAGGATCTTTATCGTCACTCAGTCTTCTTTTGTTTAAACTTTTTTCTTTTTTAGGTAAAATACAACACGCAATCAACCATTTTATAGCCCATAGTTCAGTGGCATTTGGTCATTCTCAGCATGGGGCAGCCACTGCCTCTGTCTAGTTTCCGGCATTTTATTCCCCCAAAGGAAAGAAAGCCCATCCCGTCAAGCATCACCCCAGCCCCCTCCCCCGCCCTGTCTTGTGGACATACCTGTTCTGGACATGGTGGCCTTTGTGTCTGGCTCCTTCCTCTCAGCATAACTCTGAGGTTCATCCACGGCATAGCGAGCATCAGATTTCCCTTCCTTTTTATGGCTGAGTAATACTCTACTGTACATATGGGCGGACCAGGCGCTGTGTATCCGTCCCTTAGATGCCAGGCATTCGGGTTGCCTCCCCTTCTTGGCGACTGTGAGTGGTTCAGCCCTCTTTTCGCAAGCTGTAGGCCCCCCTCTGCAGCTTCCCACCCACCCCAGGGTTGTGGCCTCACTAACCCTTGATCTTCTCTCAGGCCTGTCCTCCCTGGAGACCCTCACCTACAGCTCCAGGAGGACGGCCAGGTTCTGAGAATCGCCAGCAGTCACCTGGGGGATGAGGGGCAGTACCAGTGTGTGGCCTTCAGCTCAGCCGGCCAGCAGGCCAAAGACTTCCAGCTCAGAGTCCATGGTGAGCCCTAGAACCTTCCAGGCCCCACCGCAGGCTGCTTGGGAAGCTGCCCTCTACCTTGGAGGGAGGATGAGGGCAGAAAACGGGGTCCCTAGCCTAAGAAAGCTAGGGTGGGGAAGGAACAGTGGTCTTCTGGCCCAGCATTTCCCAAATCAGATGTTTCTATGCCAGCTTTACAGATTTTACTACTGATCCTATTTGGAATGATGATTATTAAACCTTTTTCTTTAAATCACCCCACATTTATGTAAAAGGATATGTAATATCTCAACTGTCCACGGGAACCAGCGCCACTTGCCATTAATGGCAGGGGGCTGAGAAAACAGATACGACCCCATGTTGTGAGTGCTCAGTGTGGGCTGGGCGGAGGGTACCCACCTGCATCTGTGCTCCCTGTGCCAAAAGCGGAGGGTAAATGAAGCACACGCACAGTAGCACCACGTGCAGGCGCCGTGATCAGGGTGGAGGGAGGTATAGGAAGGACGTCACCGCTCCCCTCTGACAGGCAGTTCTTTCGTGCTGTATCCACATGCCCCTAGAGCCACCTGGGGTACTGCCAGCGGTGGGTGACCGGCCCTGTGGGTCCTAAGCTAGTCTAGCCCCTCATTTCACAGATGGGGAGATTGAGACCCAGAGCGGGTAGGTGACCTAGCCTGGCAATCCAGTGAGTTAGGGGAATGGGGGTCCATAGCTCAAGCCTGTGGCTCTCCCCCACCTCCTGCATCTTCCATATCAACATAGCCCCAAGTCGGCCCCTCCTGTCTGTCCCTACTCTCCCCATGCCCTGTGCCTTCCCTGTCCCCACAGTAGACGTGTGTGATGTGCACAGAGTCTGTGGCCCAAGGGCCTGAGCGCGCCACTCTTGCCTGCCAACCACCTTGGACCGCCTGTGACCAGGCCCCCATTGTCCTTCTCAGCACCCCCCACCATCTGGGGCTCTGATGAGACAGGCGAGGTGGCCGTCATGGAAGGCCACCCGGTGCAGTTCCTGTGTGAGGCCCGAGGAGTGCCCACCCCTAACATCACCTGGTTCAAGGATGGGACCCTGCTGTCCCCCAGCGCTGAGAGGGTCTACACAAGAGGCAGTCGGCAGTTGCAGCTGGGGAGGGCCCAGAGCTCGGATGCTGGTGTCTACACCTGCAAGGCCAGCAATGCTGCAGGGGACGCAGAGAAGGCCACTAGGCTGGAGGTTTACGGTGAGGGTCAGGGTCATGGCAGATGGGGTGGGGAGCGGCAGGGACTCTGAGCCAGATTGGCCTCCGCCTGTCTCCAAAGGAGGGGTGGATGCTTGAAGAGGTCCAGGCCCCACCGCAGGCTGCTTGGGAAGCTGCCCTCTACCTTGGAGATACAAGCAGCATAATGGGATAGAAATTTACCAGGGAGAAGGGCCATCATGGCTCATCCACCTTCCTTCATTCAGGGAGGAAACTGAGGCTAAGAGCAGGAGGGCCAAGGTGTCAGGGCAGAGCTGAATCTGGTTTGGGGCCCAGACCCCATGACCCCACTAATAGTTAATCACTACACGCTAGACTGTGGGTGCAGTGTGGCATTAGCTCATTTATTCAGCTGGCGAAGGGGCCAGGGCTCTGGAATCCCCAGTAACAGGTGATCACTGCAGAGAGGCTCTGCAGGGTGGGGAGGTTGCCTAGGATCACACCGCTGGGAGGTGGTGGACTGGCTCACACATGGGTGGCTCCACTCCAAGGCTCACGCTGTTGTCCTCAGTACCGGCCCAACTCCAAAGAGCATGGCTCTGAGGATGTGCAAAGTAGGAGAACTCAGAGGAAATGAGGTTCTGGATGGGGCTGAATGAAGCCCTGGCGGCATATGGGAGGGTAGCATGCAACCTTGGAGGGTCACCCTGGCTGCTTGTGAGAAGACAGCTCAGAAGCTCCAGCCCCAAAGAGGCAAAGGGCTTGGATGCTGTGCCCTGGGGACCCCCGAGGGGAGTTGGGCTGTGTGGGGTCTGCAGGAAGCCCCCTGAGGATGGGCCCAGCTATCTGCTCAGGGATTCACATTGGCATCTGAGGACTCCTGGGAAGTGGAAATAAAAACGTATGTGCATGTGTTTTCCCTAAATTTTCAAAGGGTGGCTGGGTGTGGTGGCTCACACTTGTGATCCCATTACATTGGGTGGCCAAGGTAGGAGGATTGCTTGAGGCCAGGAGTTCAAGATCAGTCTCAGCAACATAGCAAGGCCCATGTCTACCAAAAATTAAAAAAATTATCTGGGTATGCTGGCACACGCCTGTAGTCCCAGCTACTTAGGAGGCTGAGGCAGGAGGATCGCTTGAGCCCAGGAGTTTGAGATTACAGTGAGCAATGATTATGCCATTGCTGTCCAGCCTGGGTGACAGAGTGAGACCTTATCTCTGGGGGAAAAAAACATTGTGGGGCCTGTGATCCAAACAAGACTGAGGGACTTGAGCAGGCTGGAGTCTGGCTCTGGTCCCTGAGCGGCCCCCACCTCTTCCCCAGTCCCACCCACCATTGAGGGTGCCAGCGGAGGACCATACATAGTGAAGGCGGTGGCTGGGCAGCCTGTGGAGCTAGAATGTGTGGCCAGAGGCCACCCAACCCCCACCCTCTCCTGGCACCACGAGGGGCTGCCGGTGGCAGAGAGCAACGAGACGTGGCTGGAAACAGGTGGCGCGCTCAGGCTGCAGAGCCCGGGGGAGTCGTCTGGGGGCCTGTACAGCTGTGTGGCCAGCAGCCCTGCAGGGGAGGCCGTGCTCCAGTACTCCATGGAGGTGCAAGGTGAGCCCAGCCCGTCCCCACAGTGCCACTTGGGCTGCAGACTTTTGCCCATGCCTGCTGTGCACTTGCCCTGAGCAGCCTAGAAGGGATGGAGGGTGGCAGAAAAGTAACCAAGTTCGGTGTTGCATGACACAGATGAGGATGCTGAGGCCTGGGCTGGGAGCCAGCAGGGCCAGGGAGGGCAGGGTGAAGCCCCAGGTGGGAGAGTCCCTGCCCAGGACTCTGGGCTAGGTCATTTAAGCTGGAGGAAGCCATTCTGTCTTCTGCCGATGGAATGGGCATTTACAGAGACCTTCCTGAGCTGACTCGTGGGTGCTGGTCCCAGAACAAGCTGGGCAGGGTCTTCTATCCACTCAGCAGATGCAGCTTAAGCACTGGCTGTGCTGGCCCTGTGTGGTACTAGGGGCAAAGCAGGGAGCAAGGCCAGCCCAGCTCCTGAGCTTCAGTGTGCTGAGTGGATGTTACATGAATAGGCCCCGCCTGTGAAGAGGCCAGGGGGCCCCTCATCTGTCCTTGGGGTAGCCCTAAAAGGCCTCTTGGAGGAGGAACCATTTATAGGGAGACCTGAAGAATGAGGTGAGGCTTGGGGGAAACGTCAGGGGCTGCTTGGGTCCAGGCGCTGACGGTGGGTCCTGTCTACAGTGCCCCCACAGCTCCTGGTGGCTGAAGGCTTGGGCCAGGTGACCACCATCGTGGGACAGCCCTTGGAACTTCCCTGCCAGGCCTTGGGTTCCCCAGCACCCACCGTCCAGTGCGTATGACGTGGTGGAGGCTGGGGCGGTGGCAGTAGTGGGGGGGGGAGCTGTTTCTGTCCCCAGGAGTATGGAAGAGGCCCAGAGTGGAGCAGGGATGATGAGAGCTGGTGGGAGGTGCCTCGAAGCTCCCTGGCTTGTCCTGTCCACCCTTCCCTGTCTCAGGCTGACCTATCCACTCCCCGCCCACCTTAGGTGGCTACAGAATGGCCGCCCAGCCGAGGAACTGGCTGAGGTGCAGGTGGCCTTGCAGGGGGCCACGCTGCGCATCAGCCATGTGGAGCTGGGCCACGCGGGCCTCTTCTCCTGCCAAGCCACCAATGAGGCAGGCACTGCTGGGGCTGATGTGGAGGTGTCTGTGCATGGTGAGTGGACAGCCGGGGTTCTGGGGTCACAGGGAGTCAGGACATAAGGGCTGGGTGGAGCCAGCAGGCCTCGGCAGGCCTGGAAAGGGCATGGTGTGTGTTTCTGGGCTGGACTTCTCGGTTCCCTGCAGATGTGAATGTGAAAGGCTTGTTTGGAGCACGCTGCACACTTGTCATCTGTCCTGTCCAGCACTTAGGCCCTCACTTCTCTCCTTTCTTTCCATCCACTCTCTTCGTGCTAACCATGGTGAACTTCCTTCTTTTCTTTAAGTACGTCAATGAACGCTTGCACTCTCTCTGTCACCCTCTCACCTCTGAGCCTGCATACACTGTTCCCTCTGCCTGGAATATTCTCCCTCCTCTTTGCCTGCCTCGCTTCTCCCTGTCTTTCAGGTACATCCTGAAACACCTCTTCCTCCAGGAAGCCTTCTTTGACTCCAACAGTTTTCTAGTCTGCACTGCCCAGCCTTTCACAGCCAAAGCCCCCACCACCCACTATGCTGGGGCAGCTTGTTTGGTGTCTGGCTCTGCTGTCCGGTTCTGTGAGCTCTGAGAGGGAAGTGTGGTGGGCACCTTTCTCTGCGGTGTCTGGGGCTCTAGTGCAGTTCTGGGCACAGAGTAGATGCTCAACACACACAGAGATGCATGGATGGATGGGAGGATGGGTGGAGGGTGGGAAGATGGGTGGATAGTGGGTGGATGAATGGATGGGCAGGTAGGTGGATATATGGATGGATGGTAGAATGTTTAAAGGGAAAGAACTGCTCAGCTGGTTCCCAACCTGGAGCTCCTTCCCCTAAGCCAAGTATCTGGGTGGTGGTGGACAGAACCTAGAGCCCAGCCCTTGGCCCAGCCCTTCACTTCTACCCCCAACCCCAGGCATTGAAGGGACTATTGGGTGCCCACTGTGCCCTTTCTGACCCTGATCTGGGCTCTCCCACCTTTCCCCAGAGCCCCCGTCAGTTAATATTGTCCAGGGTGAGAACATCACAGCCCCTTTCCTGCAGCCTGTGACCCTCCAGTGCACAGGTTCTGGGGTGCCACCCCCAAGCCTCCGCTGGTGGAAGGATGGGGTGGCCCTGGCATCCTCTGGGGGGAGACTGCAGGTATGTGCAGGAGCTTGAGGGCTGGCGGGCCAAGTGAGCACAAGTGATGGGGGCACTTTTAGGGGTCTGGGGGTAAGACAGGCACAAAGCCCTGCCAGCCTGGGGGTGGGGTGGGGGAGGGCACAGCCTCTTCCCAGTCCCAGGAGCTTCAGCTGTCAGAGGGAGAAAGTGGGGGACAGGACAGCGTGCCTGGAGATCAGAAGGACTCCTGGATTTGAGTGCTTGACTCATACTTGACTCCCAGAGCCAGGCCCTGCCCAGGGGTCAGGGGCATCCCTCCACATTGGGCCCTGTGGCTTCACTGCATGCACAGCCCCATGGCTCTCTGTGTCCTCCCAGATAGAGAAGGTGGACTTGAGGGACGAAGGCGTCTACACTTGTGCCGCTACTAACCTGGCTGGGGAGAGCAAGCGGGATGTGGCGCTGAAAGTTTTGGGTGAGGACATGGGGGCCAGGCCCCAGGAGGTGGGAGACTCCCCAGACCCTTTGGGGCTGCATTGTGTGGCTAGAGGTCATAGTTGTGTTCTTAAATTTAGGAGTGGAAAGTCCTAAAATGAAAGCATAAGCAACCACTCTGTGGCCCCTTAAGGATGTTTTTGGTGGGATTTTTAGTGAGGCTTTGCCCACATTCCCATTTACCTTTGCTTATCTTATTCATTTGGGAGTTCATTTGTGGGGAAATCTCTGCCTTGTCACTTCCCATGGCTGAAAGGGATCCCACCTCTCCACTGTGCCAGCTGTCGGCTGTCCCTGGGGTCTGGGCATTGCCATGGCCTTGCAAGGTCGCAGTAAACATTATAGCCACTGCTGTTTGGTCCTGGGCTGGGGTCCAGGAGTGGGGTCCTGGGTCAGAGGACGCGAGTCATTTTGCAGCCTTGTTGTCCCAGAACTTGGGGGAAGATGGGGGAAGGGCACTGGGGAGGGCAGAGCCTGCGCACACCAAGCTGAGGCTCCCCTTGTCTGTCCCAGTTCCCCCCAACATCGAGCCGGGCCCAGTCAACAAGGCAGTGCTGGAAAATGCCTCAGTGACCCTGGAGTGTCTGGCTTCAGGCGTGCCCCCTCCTGGTAAGACCCCTTCTCCTGGCAGGAAGCCACCTGCACATATAATGAGGTGGGCAAGTGCCCTGGAGTCCCTCTCCCTGTGGGCAGCAGGAGAACTCGGCAGGCCCTTCTGCTCTGTTCCCATCTTCCCAATTCCTCTTCAACAAGGCCATCAAGCCACAGCACTGCACTGCCAGGGCCCTGAAGAAAGCCCTCAGGGCTTCTGCTCAGACCTGGCAACTTCACAGGGCCACCCCGGCCAGGGCGAGGCCCAGACCCTCCAAGTCACAGGCTGGCCTCTTCTGTAGACTTGCAGTTGAGGAAAAGGCCGGGTGCTTAGGGCTAGGTGTGCCCGCTCAGCATGTGGGATGGGGTGATGCTTATTGTGGTCCCAGAGGAAGGCCCCTCTCCTGTCCCCATCTGAGCCAGATGCACCCCACTTCTTGTGGGGTAAGCAAGCCCTGGGGTATTTCTCCCCTCCCATGGGGGCCCCTTTTGAGCTCTGGGGAACTCGGAAGGATGTGAGGAGCTGCAAACACATGATTCAGCCCTGTTTATGAGGCCCATATCCTCTAAAGCCGTCCCAGGGAGAGGTCTCCTGGGAGGGGTGAAGGACTCAGCTGGGTTTGACTGTTTCTCCCCCCGGTTGCACCAGCCCCCACCCATGGCACTTTCTCTCTGCCCTTGTTCCTCCAGCAGAGTCCGAAGGGCTGGTAGAGCCCCTCACATCTCTCTTCTCTTTCTAGATGTCTCTTGGTTCAAGGGCCGCCGGCCAGTCTCTGCCGGGACAGGTGTGACAGTATCAGCTGATGGGAGAGTTCTCCGCATTGAGCATGCCCGGCTCTCTGATGCTGGGAGCTACCGATGTGTGGCATCCAACGTGGCAGGCAGCACAGAGCTGCAGTATGGCCTCCGGGTGAATGGTGAGCTGCCTTGGGACTATAGGGGCCCTCGTCCCAAAAGCTGTCTTTCGTCTATTTTCCCATCCATTCACCCATCTGCTCCGCACCCATCCATCAATCCATCCACCTACCCATCCATCCACCCACCCATTTATTCATCCATTCATCTAGCAACCCATCTAACCACTCACCTGTCCTCTTGTCCACCTGTCCACCTACCCACCTGTCTACCTATCTTTTCATCCACCCACCCATCCATCCATCTATCCGTCAAGCCGGACAGCCAACCAGCCATCTATGCATGAAAATATTTGACCATCCATCAGTTGATTCAACCATCCAGCTCTTCAACCCTCTGCCCATCCATCCGTCCACCCATATAAGCACTCATTTGTCCATCTGCTCATTCATCGATTCAGCCCCCATCCCTCCATCTGTCTTCTATTCAACCCATTTATTGTATCCTTGCTCTGAGGCAGACCCTGGGGCTACGGCTCTGAATAAGGGAGACCTTGGAGTTTTCTGTCTAGCAGAAGAAGCAGTAATTAGATTATTGCCCCAAGTATGAGGATGACATGTGTGACAAGGGCTAGTAAATGTGGGGCACAACTGAGGGCCTGTAATGGGGCACTGACCTGGCCTGAGGAGCCCAGGGGGCATCTTGGACACCTGGCACCTAAACTGAGACCTCCAGCAAGGCCGAGGCTGCAGACTTGGGGAATTGGAAAGAGTGAAAAGTGGCCTGGGACCTGGAGCTGACAGCACAGTGAGAGGAGGGGTGTGGGTGGCACTGTGGCTGTTTAGAGGCTGGACCTCTGTGGGCCCCGTGGGCCATGGGGAAGGTCTGGGCATTATCCTTGGAGCAGTAGGTCACAGCCAGGGGCATGGGATCTGGGCATTAAGGCTCGTGCCTCCCAGATACAGTGGAATCTTCTGACCACTTTCTGCCCGGGAGGGATCACCTGTAAGATAGTGTTTCCTCTGACCCCTCTGAGTTAGGAAGGGAAACTATCCAGGGGCCCTTGTCCCCACACCATCCCCATGAAAACAACCCCCTGCTGACCAGAGGCTGAGTTCAAGTGCTCCTTCTGCCACTTTGCAGCTGGTCAGTGGTAGGCAGGTGACTTTCTCTTTCCGAGCCTTGGTTTCCCGCCTGCGAAAGCCTCATAGCAATGTTGAGAGGAGGGGAGAGCAACCTTGAGGGTGGTGAAGTGGCTGTCTGTGGCCAGGTGGCCATCCTGCTTCTACCTGTGGCCATGTGCCCTGTTGAGGGGGCCCAGCCAGGGCCTGCCTTCTCTGTCCGCAGTGGGGCTCAACCTGTGCCCCCTGTCGCCCCTGACCTGCAGTACCCCCTCGAATCACGCTGCCGCCCAGCCTGCCAGGCCCGGTGCTGCTCAACACCCCTGTCCGGCTGACCTGCAATGCCACTGGCGCCCCCAGCCCCACACTCTTGTGGCTGAAGGATGGAAACCCTGTGTCCCCGGCAGGGACCCCAGGCCTCCAGGTCAGTGGGGCTCGGTGGCCATGGCTCACTTTCTTGGCACCTCCAGTAGGTGCTGGGAGCAGAGGTCAGGCCCTGGGAATAGAGGGCCAGGGGCTGGCGGGAGCCAGGAGGGGCTGGAGGGAGCTGCCTAGAGCCCAACTAGCCAACAGAAGCACAGTGGCCCCTGGGAACACAAGCCACCTTCAACTTAAACCGTTCCCATAGCCACGTTCAAGGAAGTAAAAAGAAACTGGTAAGATCAATTTTAATATTACATGTTAGTTAGTCCAATATATCCAGAACAATTTTATTTCATCATGAGACAGAAATAAAAATTATCAATGAGACATTTTACGTTCTTCTTTTCTAACTAGCTTTGAATTCTATTGTGTATTTATACCCGGGGCCCCTCTCAATTTGGACTGGCTGCATTTCAAGGGCTCACTGGCCACATGTGGACAGAAGGGCCTGCCAGCCGGCGGAGTTCTGAGGCCTGGGTGCAGCTCATGGTTTCCCTGCTGCCCCAAGGGGGTTTTGGGGTGTGGGGCAGGCTTCCCAGATGCACCTGGCAGCAGGGCCAGCTGTGAGAGGGCTGCTGTCCCTTGGCGTGTGCAACAGCAGGACATCTCCCCAATGTGAGCATCCCTCTGGGCCACAGGTCTTCCCTGGGGGCCGAATGCTCACCTTGGCCAGTGCCCGGGCCTCCGACTCTGGCAGGTACGCCTGTGTGGCTGTGAGCGCGGTGGGCGAGGACCACCGAGAAGTCATCCTGCAAGTCCACAGTGAGTCCCAGGCTGGGAAGGCCACGTGGTCCAGCCCAGCAGCTCCAATGGAGTGGTGGTGTCCCCAGGCACATCGAAGGGAGAGAGGTGGCTGGGTGGAGTAGTACCCACTAAGATTGGCTGCCTTTGAGTGCGGGGCCATGGACCCCCAGAGAGCTGCCATGGGTAAGCAAGTACCCAGGCGGCTGCACAGCCAGGAGCCCTGTGCTCATGGAAGAGGCACCAAGAGCATGAAGCAGCAGCAGGAGGCCCTACGTCCTCAGTGGTCTGTGTCCACTGGGGGCAGTGTGGGGGGGTGGTTAGGAACACCCATCTAGAATGTCAGGAACACGAAGTTCAGACCGCACCTCCCTGGGGCTAGTCACTTTGCTTCTCTGAGCCTCCATTTCTTTATCTGTAAAATGGTGGGAAGGATAGCAGCCCCCCAGAGGTCATCATGGGGTTCACTGAGCTCACTGGGTATTACAGTCACTGTTATATTTCCTTGAGTGGGTTTGTGGGGACTCTGCAAAGGTGCCAGCAGTAGCTCTGGGAGGTGCAGAGCCCCAGTGGGAGGTGAGGAAGCATCTGATGCCAGCTGTTTGCACAGCTGCAGACAGGATCAGTGAACTGGTATCCCGTGCCAAGCACCCACCTGTGCCTTGGCTTTAGCTCCATGTTGCTCCATAAGGAGGGGAGTTTCACTGTGCCCATTTTGCAGATGAGGAGACTGAGTCCCCAGAGGCTGAGTGGAGTCTCAGCTGAGCTGTGCTAGTTAATTTTTTTTTTTTTTGGTGAAGAAGGTGGGGAGGAGGGATAACGTGGTAGTTCTGAGATTTGCTTTAACTTTTTTTGAGACAGAGTCTTATTCTGTTGCCCAGGCTAAAATGCCGTGGCATCATAGCTCGTAACAACCTCAAACTCTTAGGCTTGAGCAATCCTCTGGCCTCAGCTTTCCCAATAGCTGGGACTACAGGTGCCCGCCACAAGGCCTGGCTAATTTTTCTATTTTTGGTAGAGACAAGGTCTTGCTATTGCTCAGGCTGGTTTTGAACTCCCGAGCTCAAGCAATCCATTCGCCTTGGCCTCCCACAGTGCTAGGATTACAGCCGTGAGCCACCACACCTGGGCTGTTTTAAAATTTTGAGATAAGCCAGACACAAGCCTATAGTCCCACCTACTCAGGAGACTGAGGTGGGAGGATCACTTGAGCCCAGGAGTTTGAGACCAGCTGGGGCAACATAGGGAGACCCTATCTTAAAATTTAAATAAATAAATAAATAATAAAGTGAAGTAAATAAAGTATTTTGAGATAACTCGAGGTGTACACACAGTTGTAGGAAAGGGTGCAGAGAGACCCCAGGTTCCCCTTCCCCAGATGGGGTCATCTTGCAGAACTCTAGGGCAATATCACAATGTGGATGTCGTCATCATCTGTCCACCCTCCTCAGATTTGGGGTCCTCTTTCCAAAGCAGGACTGTGAACCTGTTGAGGGGTGGGAGAGGGTGGGGGCTTGGTGGGCCTGTCGGTGACCCCTGGCCCTGATGTTTGCTCCTGGCTCCTGGAGATGGCTGGGCCTGACACGGGTCCTGGCTCTGTCCTGCAGCACCTCACGTGACTGAGATCCCCTGTCCTTCCCCCTCCCAGTGCCTCCAAGCATCCGTGGAGAAGAGCAGAACGTGTCCGTCATGGCCAACGAGTCCGTGGCCCTGGAGTGCCAGAGCCACGCCGTGCCCCCTCCTGTGCTGAGCTGGCGGAAGGATGGGCAGCCCCTGGAGCTACGGCCCGGCGTCAGGCTCTCTCCAGACAAGGCCGTACTACAGGTGTGCAGGCTCCTGCAGCCACGCAGCCTCCACCGGGCCCTGTGGGTGCCCCAGCACCCGTGAGAGTATGCGACCTGCAGGGCCCCCAGGGGATGGGGAGCAAGGCTCAGCACCAAGTCCTCAGGGATGCTGAGGCCTCACCCACTCCTCCGGCCACACTCTACACCTCGTGATATGATCGTCCCCAACTGCAAGCACCGCCTTTGGTTTTTCCTACCTTCCTCTCCTTCTTCAAAGCCACAGTCAAGCCCCATCACTCCCGTGCCAGAATCTGACCCCTGAGGAGGGGTTCCCTTCCCCTCCACCATCCTTCCTCCTCCACTTTCTCTTCTGGGCTGTTTTGTTGGGTTTTCCAAAGAGACTGGGCCAAAGGTCAAAGGCAGGAGTGGGTCTGACACAGCTCTGTGCTGCCCCCTTAGAAGGTCTGGGCCATGGATGTGAAGTGGGGAGACAGCAGGGCTGCCATCCTAAGGTCACACAGGCTGTCCAGGGGGGACCTCATCTCTGTGTCCCCACACCGACGGCATGCCTTTGCCCTGGGCCAGGTGGACAGGGCGGAAGCGTGGGATGCTGGTCGTTACACCTGTGAGGCCCTGAATGAGGCAGGCCGCTCAGAGAAACACTACAACCTGAACATCTGGGGTGAGGGTCTCCTGGACTGCGCTGGGTCTCAGCACCCTGCGGGGGGATATTGCTTTGGTGGGGTCCCAGGACACAGCCCTCTCACCTGCCCCGCCTCCCCGTCTTTTCTCCATTCCAGCCCCACCCCCAACTCAGCCTCTCTCTGCTCTCAGTTGCTCCAGTGTTCCCCTCGGGTGAACCCCGCACCCTGACCGTGAGCGAGGGGCACCCCACAAGGCTGTCCTGTGAATGCCAGGGTGTCCCCTTCCCCAAGATCTCCTGGAAGAAGGATGGTAGGATTGCTGCCCTCACCCAGCCCCACTTCATTTCTCAGCTGAGTGGGAGGTCTCCCCATCCCTGTGGGTGCCCCCACAGCAGAGCCCAGTGGGGGGGGCTTATACTACTCGAGGTTGGGTGCTGGTAACGGAAATGCTTCCCTCAGCTCCTCTCTGCTCAGTCCGTGCGGCCTCCCAGCCAGCGAGAACCGGGTTGGTCTTTAGGCCTCACTTTAGGTGTCCCTTCTTCCAGAAAGCCCTTTCTGATGACCAGGCCGGGGCAGGGCCTCCTTGGCATAGCCCTTGTGTGATGACTTGTCATGTTGCCTACCTTGATCTTTCTGTGTCTGCTCCTCCCTGAGTCTGAGCACCATCTCGACCACTGCTGAAGTCCAAGTTCAGCACCTGGTACAAAATAGGTGCTCAATAAAGATTTGGAATTCAACTTCCACACACACAGGATGCAAAAAACATCATATTAAGAGAGGAAAATACTTTATTAAAATTATAATACTCCAATATATACTGATAACAAAAGACAAATGTAAGTCATGTCACCTCTTGTGATTGCAGAAGTCAGAAGTGACTTGAGTGTTACCCTCTGTATAGATAAATTTTGCTCACAAATGATCACAGCAGCTTTCTTTTAAAAAAAATTTCAGACTAGTATGGAGTGACCTATATTTATTGAGGGCCTGTTCCAGGCCCAGTTCTAGGCACTGGGAACACTGTAGTGAATAAAACGGACCCCTGCCCCCCCAGTGGGGCAGTCAGATAATAAAAAGTAAATGACTCTGTACCTTAGGTTATAATCTCTATGGAGGAGAATAAAGCCAGGAAGGGGAGAAGACGTGCTGGGGGTAGGATTTGCACTTTTAAGTTAAGCAGCCAGGGAAGTTTGACCAAGCAGGCTTGAAAAAGTCAAGGGATAGGCATGGAATGTGTTAGGGAAAAGCACTCCAGGCAGAGGCAATGACAGGTGCACAGGCCCTGGGGCAGGGATGCCAGTTGAATGGGGGGGGTCAGAGGAAGGGAGGAGTCAGGGATGATGGGAGCTGGTGGGGAGTGAGGGCACCATCGCTATGGTGGGAAGTTGCAGGGAGATGTTGGAAGAGGCTCCAGCATCTGCAGAGACGTGACATGGAGACATCTGTTAGACGCCCAGTGAGACATCAGGTGGACAGTGAGAGAGACATGTCTGGAGCTCAGAGGAGGGATCTGGACCAGGAAGCTGTCTGGGGACAGCAGCAAGACAGGCTGGGAACACCAGGACAGAGGAAGAGAAAGCATTGCCAGGTGGCCACTGCGTGTCCTCCCCTGTGGGGTCAGGCACTGTGTCGTCACGGAACCTGAGGTCTGTTCCTCTACAGTCAAGTGCTGGGGTGTTTCATCTAGGGGCTAGAGATTGACAGATCTTTGCCCTTCAAGGGGTCCCCGTGCTGCCAGATATACCAGCTGCCTGGTCTCCTTCCTCAGGTCACTGTAGCCAGAGGGGCCATTCATTCAGTAACCTTTGAGCCCTGCTGTGTGCCAGACCCTGGGTCCCTAAGGACCCCGGGGTAAGGCCTGCCATGGTGGAGGGCCCAGGCCAGGTCAGATTCAGACGGGGCTCCTGCAGCAGCTGGGGGGAAGCTCAGGGGCTCAGGACCTGATGTGGCATGCAGGGAAGCCTTCCTGGGGGCAAGGAGGTCTCAGTGAACAACAGGAGGGTGAGTGGGAGCAGCAAGAAGAGGGGGGAGGACAAATACTGCAGGTAGAAAGATCTTGTGTCCCTGCAAATGTTTTGGACCAGGGCTTCTTTCTCACTGCACCAGGTCAGCCCCTGCCCGGGGAGGGGACTGCCCTCGAGCAAGTGTCGGCTGTGGGGAGACTGCTGTACCTGGGACAGGCCCAGCCGGCCCAGGAGGGGACGTACGCCTGTGAGTGCAGCAACGTGGCAGGGAGCAGCAGCCAGGAGCAGCGTCTGGAGGTGCACGGTGGGTGAGCCAGGCCCAGCCGGGAGGGCCAGGGAGCACGGCGGGCCGGGCAGACACCACCCCCAGATGAGTAGCTAAGACAGGAGCAGCGATGACAGGCACCTTCCATGCGGTCCCTCAGATTCCTGGCATTTTCACTGCTCTCCCTCTCAGCTTCTCACAGCCCCCAACCCATGGGGGAGGAGGCACATGGCTCCTGAGTACCCCATAGTGGTTTGGAGGAAAGAAAGCCACATCTTGGGACAGTTGGAAACATAAAAGAAATGTGAATTTCATACAAAGCTTCTATACATGTATATAATGGAAGCTTAAATCTCCATCCACTGTCTGTGAGGTTGAAATCCCGGTATCTCAGCCTCATAGAAATTGCACTAGAAAATGACGCCAAGGAAAACACTGCTCAGCCTCTTGGGGAGAACCCACCCAGGAGTAATTTCCAAGCCCCACCAGCCCCAAGGACTGTGGAAACTCCAGGAAGCCTCTGGCTTAGAGGCTTCCCTCAAAACTCCTGAAAGGGCCGCGCTGTGAGCTTGTTCCCCAGATAGGCCCACCCGGGATGCCCAGAGAGTGTCATGGGGTTCTGTTATGCCCCCATTGCAGAGAAGCCCAAGGGGATGAGGTCATCTGGCCAAGATCACACAGCCAGCGAGTGGCAGGAGGGAGCAGGCATGCCGCCGTGGGGCGTGTGACAGGTGGCAGTGCCTGGCAGCCCCAGCAGCTATCCCTGATGGACTTTCTCCCCACCCCAGTTCCCCCCCAGATCACTGGCCCCCAGGAGTCCCTCACACAGCTCTCCGTGGTCCAGGACAGGGCAGCCACTCTGGAATGCAATGTCACAGGAAAACCGCCTCCAACGGTGACATGGGAGCGGGACGGCCAGCCTGTGGGAGTTGAGCCGGGCTTGCGGATACAGAACCAGGGCCAGAGCCTGTATGTGGAACAGGCACAGGCTGCCCACGCTGGACGCTACAGCTGTGTGGCCGAGAACGTGGCCGGGAGGGTGGAGAGGAGGTTTGCACTCTCCGTGCTGGGTGAGGACAGCAGCCGGCTAGAGGAGGGCAGGGGCACTGGGGAGGGCAAGGGGGGTTCGGTCTCCAGGCACAGGTCTCAGGTGGCTCTTCTGGAGTCAAGGCTCTGGCGAGAGCTGCCCAGGATAAGCTGCTCTCATCAGGACTGGTCCCCAAAGGGCCTACTTTCCCCATCCACATCTGCCTCCCTTCTTCCTCCTCCCTACTCTGTTCCGGGCCCTGGTCTCTATCCTGCATGACTGGTGTGTGATGGGGCAGTTCAGGAAGAACTGTGGGAGACCAGGAAGACCTTGGACACTGTCATGGGAGGTCAGGGCAGCCTCCTGGAGGAGGTGCCCTTCAAGCCAGAGCATAAAGGCTGAGTAGGAGTCAGGCAGCTGCTGGGTCAAGGGCAGGTTGTGCCAGGCAGAGAGTGGCTCCAGGGGCCTCCTGCATTACAATCATTTGCTGAGCTCCTACTGTATGCCTGGAAGATAATCAGCGTGAAGGCAGGGAGGGGTAAGAGGTAAGGTGGAGGGGCAGGGATCAGTTTAGGGAAGGCTCCCAGCATCCCCCCAGTGTAGCTGGGACCTGATCCTCACCCCTGTGGAGGGTGGCTTCCTTTACAATCAGGTCGCTTCAAAATGCAGGGTTGCCAGTGAACTTGGCTGTGTGGTCCTAGGAAGCATGTCTGGGCCCAGTGCTGCTCTAGTTCGGCCTTGTGGGCTCAGCACTCCCTCCAACCAGGCTGTGGACTGAGCGCAGTGCATGGGTTCTGGTGAATCCTTCCAGGCATCCCTTTAAAGCAGTGATTTTCAACCATTTTTACCTCACGACACACTTGAACCCATAGTTAAACTTCTGTGGCACACTTAAATTATGGTGATCAAAAAAGAGTAAAAAACAAAGAATATACTTATTGTGCTTTGAACTTCTTTTGAAAATAATTTAATGTTCTTTAAAAACATTCACGGCACTCCAGTTGAAAAGCGCTGCTCTAAGGAGTCGGGGAAACTGAGGCCCAAGGTGTCTGTCTGACTCCAAAGCCCAGCCTGTGGCCCCACACACTCCCTAGGTGTCATGGCTTTGGTGGAAGCAGCTCTGATCTCTTTGCTTCTATCCCAGACTCTCCTGATGGGGTTGAGAGTCCTGGGGGGCAGACAGTGGGGCTGAGGAAGGAGCCTCCTGAATGCTTCTCTTTTCTGTCTAGTGCCCCCACAGCTCATCGGAGACTTGGACCCATTTACCAACATCACTGCCACCTTGTACAGCCCCTTGACATTGCTCTGTGAAGCCACCGGGGTCCCACCCCCGGCTGTCCGCTGGTTCCGAGGGGAAGAGCCCATCGGTCCTGGAGAGGACACCTACCTGATGGCAGGTGAGGCCCCAGTCGGTGTTGTATCCTGGGACTCAGGCCCTCCACCTCTGCCTCTGTCCATCACGTGCCCATGACCTCTAACCCCGAGCTGCCAGGCCTGTTTGTACTCCAAAGAGTACACCCCAAAACACTGGTTAGATGAGTGCACTAGGAAAGAAGAGGCTTTTAGATAAGTTGGAAAAGGGCTTCCCTTTTCTCCTAGAGACTCACAGGGAGCATTTGCATAGTGAAAGTTCTGATAAGTCCTGCAGCCAAAAAGAAAAATTCACTTGGTTCTTTTTACATATAACATCCTATAGAATAGTAACAAAGTTTTGGACATGCTGATCTAAGCACCTCCTCCTCTGAATATTTACCCTCATTACAAAATTGGTTTGTGATGGTTCTTGCTGGTGTAGAAGTGGGGAACTGAGGCCCAAGAGGTCGTGTTCCATCCAAACTTTGTAAGGATCAGGGCCCGTCTAGGCTCAGCCTTGGTGACCTATCAATTGTAGTAGGCAGCCCACAGTGGGATGACAAATTTGTTTCCTTTATGCACTTCTTCTGAGCACTTGGTAGGAAGTACCAGATGTGTTATGCAGATGTGAATTCAGAGACTGCGTCTGGGCCCCACGGAAAGGACAGCAGCAATCCATTAGTGACGTCTCCCCTGCTGCAGAAACAGCTGGCATGTGTCCTGTGTATCTGCTCTCTCCAGACTGGTCCTGGGAGACCCTTTGAGAGGTCCTTAGGAGAAGAAGGTGTTTTACCATGTTGTCAGAGTAGGGTGGGAGCTGCCCTGCTGACCATGTAGCTTACTGCTGTTCCTTGAGCCGCAGCCAATCCCCAGAGTGGGGGTGGCCTGGTACCAGATCCTTCTTTCCAGAGCAGGGTCCTCAGGTTTAAGCTGGTGCATGTCTGACCTCCAGGTAGCTCCATCCATTTGTTTACCTTCCTGAGCCTCAGTTTCCCCATCTGGATAGTGGAACGTTATGGGAGGCAGAGATGTGCACATCTAACTATAGCTCCTCTTCCTGGTGGGCAGCCAGGGCTCGGCTGGGGCCAGAAGGTTGCTCACAGCCTTACTTGAGCCCACACCTCTCCCTCCCCAGGTGGCTGGATGCTAAAGAAGACTCAGGTACAGGAGCGAGACAGAGGCTTCTACTCATGCCTGGCGAGCAACAGTGCTGGGGTGGTGCAGAGGAACTTCAGCGTGGAAGTCCTGGGTACGCTGCACCCCATTTTCGTGGGAGTTGTATGAATCCATCCCCTCCTGCCTGGGAGCCTCCATGGGTGAGGCCCAGGCTCATAGCTCATGCTGTGTCTGGCGCCCAGCACAGGGACAGGGAGGAAGAAGTTAAGCCTTATTTGCTTTGCCTCATCAGAAACCTGTTTTGAGGCTGCCATGGAACTTTCTAGAAACAGCTAATCCGAAGTAGGGGGGCAGCTACTGTCAACACCACCCACACCGCCTTCCTCCGGTCAGAGCCTCCTCCCAGAGGCACTGATATTTCCCTCAGCTGCAGGGAATGTCTATCAAACTCACTGCCCTATGGAAGGGTTGGGGAAACCGAGGCACAGGAAACAGAAAAAGGAACCATGGCTCTTGGCTCACTGCTCTGGGATGGTGTAGCCTGGGTGGGCCAACCCTGGTCAGTGGCCGTCTGTCTCCCTGTTTCCCCCAGTTCCTCCCAGGATGGAGAATGAGGACCTGGAGGAGGTGATCAGGGTCACTGAGGGTCAGACTGCCCACCTAACATGCAATGCCACAGGTAAGGGCCACAGGGTGCAGCAGGCTAGCAGCGGGGTGGGAAGAAAACTTCAATAAAGGGAGGGCCCCAGGGGATGGGGCCACTAGTTCCAGCCCTGCTGCCATCAACTGAGGTCTCTTTATCTCAGAATCTGTGGCAGGTGCCTCTGCCCCAACACTCCCTCCACACCTCACTACAGATCTCAACTTCTAGAACCTTCTATGAGGAGTCCTTTGGCTGGTTCCTCGGCCCACATGGGCTACCCCACTGGGCTTCAAATTCCCTGTCTTAGCACTGACCACAGCATCTGAGCTCCCTGGGCCTCCTTGTCACCATGGTTTCCCCAGAGGCTGGAAGAGTAGGCTCTTGTTAATGCTTGTGGGCTGAAGGATCAATGGATGGATGGGTGGGTTGACAAGTGGGTAGATAGATGGATGGACAGATAGATGGATGAGTGGGTGGGTGGATGAATAGATGGATGGGTGGATAGATAGTTGAATGGTTGCCTTTCTGTTTTACCTGTCTTTACCATGACACTTCTGCCCACTGATTGGTAAACCAGGCCTGGCTGCTGCTTTGGCTTCCTGCTGTGCTTTATGGGCCTCTGGACTCCGTGAAGAATCCATGTCCCCAGTCTTATCTGGGAGCAGCTTCTAACCCCTGAGCAACCTGTCCAAAGCCTGCTGAATTGTCTCATTCTTTCCTCTGCATACAGGCCACCCACAGCCCAAGGTCATGTGGTTCAAAGATGGCCGGCCCCTGGCTGGGGGAGACGCCCTCCACATCTCCCCAGGGGGAGCCCTCCTGCATGTCCTTCAGGCGAACCTGTCCAGTGCTGGCCACTACTCCTGCATTGCAGCCAACACCGCGGGGGAGAAGACCAAACACTTCCAGCTTAGTGTCCTGGGTAAGCTCTGGGGATCTCCTAGTCACCCCCAGGAGCTGGAGGGAGGGGGATCTGCTCCCTACAGATGCTCCCCTAATAACTGTCTGTTCAACTTCTGTGTCATAATAGCAGTTGTGTCAACTGAACAGGCATGATCGTGTGAGACTTCACAACGACCCTAGAAAGTGGGAGAGGTGCTTATCCCCACAACACTGACAAAGCTCTGAGGCTGAGAGAGGTGACATGGGTGATGCCAGGCTGCAGGTTGATGAATTCGGGCAAGGACCGTGTACACAAAATGTCTTATTAGGCTGGAGAAACAGAAAATTAAACAAGAGAGGCATAGACTAGCCCAGGAAAATCTGTTCCTAAAAATGCTGATGGTAGCCGGGCCTGGTGACACACACCTGTCGTCCCAGCCACTGAAGTGGCTGACGTGGAAACATCACTTGAACCCGGGAGTTCTGGGCTATCGTGTTGCCAATCAGGTGTCTGCACTAAGTTTGGCATCAACATGGTGACCTCCAGGGAGACAGGGACTACCAAGTTGCCTAAAGAGGGGTGACCTGTGCCAGGTTATAAACGGAGCGAGTCAAAATTTCTGTGCTGGTCGGTAGTGGGATCGAATCTGGGAACAGTCACTATGCTCCAGCCAGGGCAGCAGAAGAACACCTGGTCTTTAAAAAAATAATAATAAATCTGGTGGTAAATGGGAGAGTCCCCTGCAGGGGTTGAAAGAGGAAATTTTGGGACCAGTGAAAGGCAGAGCTACTCTACCCAGGAACAAAGGCTGCCAGCCTTACTCCCCATCTCGGGGAGGGGTGCTAACTAGAGACACAAACAAAATGAGAAGGCTCTGGTTGAATTAGTAGAAGGAGACATATTAAGAAGCTACAGGGTAAATCAAGGCAGAAATTATTCAGCTTTTACCTCTCGTAGTATTGCTTAGAGGTGGGGAGCTGGGCTCTGGGTCACCTGGGCCTGAGTTTGGTTTGGCCGCACTGTGCATGGGCACCTCCAAGCCTCAGTTTCCCTTTTGTCTAATGCAAGTGACAAGAACAGCAGATTGAAGACTGTTCCAGTCCGTGGGCCCAGGGTCAAGGGTCATGTTTATGAGAACCCTCCCCTGCCTCCAACACAGTGGCCCCTGCCATCCTGGGAGTGACTGAGGACAGTGCAGACGAGGAGGTGACCGTGTTCATCAGCAACCCCATTTCTCTGATCTGCGAAGCGCTGGCCTTCCCTTACCCCAACATCACCTGGATGAAGGACGGGGCCCCTTTTGAGGCCTCTAAGAACATCCAGCTTCTCCCAGGTGATGCCCTGGGGAGAAGGAGGGGACAAGTGACATACCATCAGGGTCAGAGGAGGGCACGCGTGAGCCCAAGCTCCTGCCTGGCATGAGGCTGCAGCTGTGGGGCGATCCTGGCCACTGTCCCCCACACAGGCACCCGTGGGCTGCAGATCCTAAACGCCCAGAAGGAAGACGCTGGCCAGTACACCTGTGTGGTCACCAATGAGCTGGGCGAGGCTATGAAAAACTACCACGTGGAAGTCCTCAGTGAGTCGGGGACCCCCGGCACCAGTCACCACGAGAGCCACACCTGACACCCCAGGGCACTGCCACGTGGCTTATCTCCTATAACAGCCGCCAGGCAGCCAGAGGAGGCAGGGGCGAGGGAACAGTAAGTTAGGAGTTGGGTCATGGGACTCCCAGACCCACAGCAGTCCTGGCCTCCTTCTGCTGTGTGGTTACCAGCAGAGGCTCCATACCTGGAGCCCAGGACCCCCAGGATGGACAACGCCAAGAAGTCCCCCGTCCCAGACCTGCCCTGTCCTACAACTATCACAGATAGATGCTCTCTACCCTGAGCAGACAGCCCAGGATGGGGTTGGCTTTTGAGGCCCATTCCTCCACTCTTGGGAGCCAGCACCCCATTTCTGGGGCTGTCCCCTGGGCCAAGATGAGCCCAGGGTCTCAGCACCCCTTCCTTGTGGTTTGCAGTCCCCCCTTCCATCTCCAAAGATGACCCCTCAGGGGAGGTCGGCGTGAAGGAAGTGAAGACCAAGGTCAACAGCACCTTGACCCTGGAGTGTGAGTGCTGGGCTGTGCCCCCGCCCACCATCCACTGGTACAAGGATGGACAGGTGAGTGTGGGAGCCCTGGGTCCTGCAGGCTCTGCTTGGAACCTTCCAGAAAAAGCAGCCCTTAATGCACCTGCCTCAGAGTTGGTCTGGGCTCTGCTCACCCTTTATGATTTAATAAGAAATGCAGCTCTCTATGGGGAACACGTCTCCCGAACATTAAACTCTGCTTTTCTCACCATGGACTTCTCTTCCATCTTTGTGTTGAGTGGATTTGGTTTTGCAAAGCTATCAATGTCCCTGTCACTTTATGTTATATTTTTTTAAATGTTATTAAACTGTAAGTACGCTTGTCTTGGTGCCCTTGGCCCCTCTTGTCTGATTTCGCGGCCCCCTCCCTGCCCCCAGCCTGTCACCCCCAGCCAGAGGCTCCAGGTCCTGGGCGAGGGGCGGCTGCTCCAGATCCAGCCCACCCAGGTCTCAGACTCAGGCCGGTACCTGTGCATGGCCACCAACGTGGCTGGCGAGGATGACCAGGACTTCAACGTGCTTATCCAGGGTGTGTGTCACGAATGGGAGGGAGCCTGTGTGAGTCACTGGGGTTGGGGCGGGTGTCAGCCCTCAGCCATGCAGGGTCCCTGCTCCAGCCCCCAGAGGACGAGGCCCAAGACTCGGTGTTCTGGCCCCAAATTGCAGGGCTGAGTGGCAGAGCCTGGATTTGGACTGGCTAAGCTGAAGCAGCTCACACTTAGCCCCTCTGCCACGTGCCCCCTGATTTATGAGGAAACGCAGGGATTTGGTCCAATATACTCTAGGCCCAGAGCAAACTGAGAGACTCTGACTTAGTGATTGTGGGGGCTCCTTGTGGGTCTCCTTACATTCTCTCCTCTGCTTTTGTGAATGTTTGACATTTTCCTTTTCAAAAATATGAAAGGTAGGAGGGAGGCAGGGAAGGGGGGAGGCTAGAAGGGAGGCAGGGAAGGGGGAGGCTGGGAGAGAGGCAGGGAAGGGGGGAGGCTAGAAGGGAGGCAGGGAAGGGGGAAGGCTAGAAGGGAGGCAGGGAAGGGGGATGCTGGGAGGAAGGTTGGGAAGGAGGAAGGTGGCAGGGAGATGGGAGGAAGGCTGGCAGGAGGGAGAGGGAGAGCGAGGTTAACAACCAAGCAGAGCAGTGAGGGCTGCTCAGAGCTGGCCATGCTTCTGGAGCGGGCTGGCAGGAGGAGCCCCTGCTCCAGGTTGCTCGTGCCCTTTCTCATCTCTGTCATTCCAGTCCCCAGACTTGGGCCTTAACCAGCTATGTGACCTGGGAAGGCCACTGCCCCTCTGAGCCTTAGTTTCACACTTTGTAAAACGCAAGTGATTAAAGGAGATGACCTGAGGCCCCTCCCAGTTCTATAAGCTTTGGGCCGTTGTGCCCCTAAAAACAAACACCTGCTAAAGCTTAGTATCTGACTTCCCCCCAAAACATATTTGCACATTACGAGGAATCTTCAGCGTGCAGTAAACATGAGCTCTGTAGGACAGGAGCCTTACCCTGGTGCCCAGTGTGTAGTAGTTGATTAATAAATCCTGGTTGACCATGATTGCATTAATGTACACAGCTGTGATTTAACAAAAAATAAATAAATAAATAAATAAATCCTGGTGGAAGGAGCAAGTGACTCTGAGAAATGCCGTGACCCCTAACGGAATGACTCAGAGGACAGGTTTCTGTCCCTGAGGAGGTGGGGATGGGAATCTCCATCCCAGCAGAAGGGCACCCCGCCCTGTTTCCGAACGGCTCCTAACAGCTTTGTCTCCCCCACCCAGTGCCCCCCATGTTTCAGAAGGTGGGTGATGCCGGTGCAGCCTTTGAGATGCTGTCCCAGGAGGAAGAGGCCCGGGGCGGGGTGACGGAATATAGAGAGATCGTGGAGAACAGCCCAGCCTACCTGTACTGTGACACCAACGCGATCCCACCCCCGGAGCTCACCTGGTACCGGGAGGATCAGCCCCTCTCAGCTGCAGATGGGGTGTCTGTGCTGCAAGGTGGGCCAGGGCTGGGTGAGGATGTGCGAGCTGCTTGCTGTGTGACCTCAGGCAGGGCGGGCGACCACTCTGGACCGTAGCTGTGATTTGTAAGCTGGGCTGAAAGTTCGTTGCTTGTTCGAAAGTGGAGACCAGGTCCACTTCTGCCTCTGGTATTTAGAGCAGAGCCTCCCACCCTGAGCTGCGCCCACCTCTGGGCTTCACAATCTGCGGTGTCCAGAAATGACTGGCAAAGCGGCCACTTACTCTGTGGAGGGCGTCAGCTCTCTATTAAATCCTCGAGGAGGTTTGGGCTCCAGACGTTGAAGAAGCTTTTGCTGGACTTTGAAGACTGCACTGTGGTAGAATCTCATAGCTTATGTGTCTGGCTTTTCTTTATTTTTTACTGTTTTAAATTTTCATTTATGGTTATTTAATTTTTTTAAGTTAACTTTTTATTTTAGAGTATTTTTTTCAGGGTGGTTTTAAATTAAAGGGCTCCAGAGGTGGGGCTTAGGAATGCCTGGCGTCCCTGGCCCGCTCACCCAATTCCCTCAGCTGAGTCTTGGGAGGGAGATTGGTATCTCTGGGCTTAGGAGTCGCATTGTATCCTAATGCGTTTGGGCAGCAGTGGGGCTGGCTGCTGAGAGAAGTGGTCAGTTTGCAAGGCCCTCCATGGGCAGAGCCATACCAGGGTTTGTACTTTGGTGCTTTGGTGCTTTTGGTGCAAAGAAAGAGGCTCTAGAGGTCCAGGAAAAGCAGTGCTTCCTGAAGTCTATCGTTCCTGGTAGAGATCCCTTGACTGACCCTGGACCTGGCCACTGACCTCTGATACTGACCCCGAACCCTGAGAGCACAGTGAGCCTCACTTGGTGCTCACCCCTAACTCAGACCCTGATTCCAACTATCAACTGAACCCAGGCCTAGCTACTGGCCTCATCCCCCACCACTGACCTCTGGTCCTGACCACTGACTCCTAATCTTGAGTACACAGTCATGATCACAAGCTGACTTGAATTCTGACCCACACCACAGATGAACCCCAAACATCAACTGGCCCCCTGCCATGGTCATAACCCCTCCACAGCTCCCTGGAAGCCCATTGTCCCTGGGCTTTGCAGATAGTGAGCCTCTGATGTGACCCTGGCCACACCACCCACAGGCTGAACCAGCCCTCCCCAGCCCAGAATCCTGAGCACACGGAGACCCTAATGCAGGCCCCAATAGATCAAATCCAGCCCCCCAGAGTGGCCAGCTTCCGGCCCTGGCTGGCTTCTGATCATAGAGGGTCCCAGGTGATCCCTCTCCAACCCTGCACCAGCCACCAGAGACCCAGGAGCTGCACCCCCACCCTGGCCTCTCCTGAGAACATTTGCCTAGTTCTGCCTCTGCCTTTCTGCTCTGACCAAATAGCTAGGCTCAACATGGCAAGAGACCCGGCCAGCGACTACTGCTTTCTTGCTGGGCACGGCTGCAAAGCCTCAGTTTTCCCATCTGTAAGATGGGAGTGGCAATAGTAAACGCCCCACTGGGTCATCATGGGATAAGCTGGGAGCGCCCAGGACCTGCCATGCAGCAAGCTGTCCCTATGTCCTGCCCTGATTCTGCCCCCGTCCCGTGAGCTGAGTGGGGCAGACTGACTCTCTCCACCCACAGATGAGGCGGACGGCAGGGAAAAGTCCCCTCCAGAGGGAAGAATGTAAGAATGTGTCCTTGCTCTCAAAGGTAGCTCTTGGCCCTGAGCTCAGTGGTCTGTCCTGTGTCTCTGCAGGAGGCCGGGTCCTGCAGCTCCCCCTAGTGCGGGCAGAGGATGCTGGGAGGTACTCTTGCAAGGCCTCCAATGAGGTGGGCGAGGATTGGCTGCACTACGAACTGTTGGTGCTGAGTGAGTGGCCTGGGGATTGCGGTGTGGGTGGGCCCAGGACTGCAGGCTCCTGAGGACCTCCTTCTGGGAGCCGTTGAGGTGGGGTGCCTTCTAATGGGGTTACGAGCCTGGGCTGTGAACTAGGAGAAATGGATTCAAATTCCAAGTTAGAAGCTTCCTAGCTGTGTGATGTTGAGTAAATCACAACCCTCTGTATGCCCCAGATTCCCTAGCTGTGTCAGGGCCTGGGGGGATCTAGTGAGCAGGACACAAGGAGCCAGCTAGTGCCAGGCACCAAATGCCCCTCTTGCCTCTGTGCCCACCCCCCTCCCCAGGGACCTCTGATGGCCCCTCAGCCTCCTCTCCCCACCCCCAGCCCCACCTGTGATCCTAGGCGACACAGAGGAACTGGTGGAAGAGGTGACAGTCAATGCCAGCAGTACCGTCAGCCTGGAGTGCCCGGCCCTGGGCAACCCTGTGCCCACCATCTCGTGGCTCCAGAATGGGCTGCCTTTCTCCCCAAGCCCGCGGCTGCAGGTCCTGGAGGACGGGCAGGTCTTGCAGGTCAGGGCAGCCCCCTGCGCAGGCTGAGGCCCTTCCACCCACACTGCTTGTCTGGGAACCGAGGAGCAGTCATTGTCTATGCCACCTGATACTTTGTGCCTGCAGCCATGCTGAGCCCCCAGGCTTAATTCAGTCCAGCAAAGACTCTCCCATGCAGAGCCTCACTGGGCCAGCACAGGGTGGCACACAGCACCTGCCAGTTCAGGCGCCCCCAGGAAAAGCATGTGTGTGCCTCACCTACACTCAGGACACTGGGCAGCACCTCAGCCTCTTAGTGTCCAGACACAGAACAGTGCTCCACAGGCGTTGCGGGAGATTGTTCTCACATCAAGTTTGCTATAGCGGACACCCAACTGCAACCTCAACCCCCCAGGGTCACACAAAGTCCAAGAAGGACGTGTCCCCTCCTCACCCCCATGAGCCCCTGGGGCCCACATGTCTGGTGTGGGGTGGGAGGGAGGGAGGACAGCCTCATAGTAGCTCCTGGGAGTGGCAGGGTCCAAGGGGCCTCTGGCCTCTCCCAGGCACTGGCTTCCTGCACCCATAGGTTTCCACAGCAGAGGTGGCTGACGCCGCCAGCTACATGTGTGTGGCTGAGAACCAGGCAGGCTCCGCGGAGAAGCTCTTTACACTCAGGGTCCAAGGTGAGCAGGGCTGAGCAGGCACCCCTAAGGGCTCCTTGTCCCTTGCTGAGGGCTGCCACCTTGGTGCTTCCGGTATCCTGAGCTCTGGAACCCATGCTCAGAGTTCGGGGGTTCCAGCCTAGCGTCAGCCACATCCTGGGACAGGGAGTGTTTGAGGGACCCTGATCACTAGCTGAACAGCTGTGGCCTCAGGGACAGAGGCAGTATTGAGCACTCAGCTCATGGACTCAAACCTGAATTGATATTTGGACTCTGCCATTAGCAGCTGGCAACAGTGACCCTCCCTCTTCGATCTCTGAGCCCGGCATTCTTGAGAGTAAGATAGTTACAAGGTTTCTGCACAGGGTCATTTGGAGATGGGTGAGGAGCTGGAGAAACTCTCATAGTCTCACTCTGGCTCTCTGCGTTCTCCTTTCTGTCTCTATCCTGGTGGCTGTGGGGACAGTTCTGCCACGAATCACAGGCCTGAACTCGGAGAAGGTCACTGCCATCCTCAATAGCAGCATCTCCCTCCCTTGTGATGTCTATGCTCACCCAAGCCCCGAGGTCACATGGTACAAGGACAGCCGGGCCCTCCCCTTGGGGGAAGAGGCCTTCCTCCTGCCTGGTAGGTAAACTGAGGCATCAGGCCTGGCCTTGAGGTTATGTGGGGACTGAGTTGCTTCCTCAACCCTGGGACAAGGCTAGAGTCTAGGAGGGATTCGGGGCTGGGGGAGTGGCCCTGGGAGCTGGGCCAGGTTGCTGGTGTGAGGAGCTGGCTCCCCCTGCCCCCGGCAGGTACCCATACTTTACACCTGGTGCGAGCACAGCCGTCAGACTCCGGGACGTACACATGTGAGGCCCTCAATGCTGCTGGCCGAGACCAGAAGCTGGTGCAGCTAAGTGTGCTGGGTATGTGCCTGTCTATCCACCCCCTACCATTGCTTCCTTGGGCAGCGTGGCCAGGAGCAGGGCAACTGGCACTGGGGGAGGCAGGACAGCTGCTGTGGTCAGCTGTGTGTGGGGCAGAGCCTGGCCTGGGAAGGGCTTGCCAGGGCCTGCAAACACTGAGAGGGCCATCACATCTCCCCATCTAGGGGGCCAAGGCCCAGAGAGGCAGGAGGCTGTGCCTGGGTATACAGCAGGTCCTTGACCTGCTGGCCTGGCTGTCTTCCTCCAGCTCCCCTGGGGCCGGGTCCACTGTGTGACATTTGTGGGCCTTCATAGGCTTACCTATGGCTGAGCCAGGGAGGGCATGGGGACAGCCACTGTGCCTCACTCTGCTGTCTTGGCCCTCAGTTCCCCCCACCTTTAGGCAGGCCCGCAAGAGCCCCCAGGATGCAGTTGTGGTGCGGGCTGGGGACAAGGCCGTCCTGAGCTGTGAGACAGACTCACTCCCTGAGCCATCTGTTACCTGGTACAAGGATGGGCAGCCTCTGATCTTAGTTCAGCGGACTCAGGCTCTGCAAGGTGGACAGAGGCTGGAGATTCTAGAAACCCAGGTGAGTCACTGGGGGCAGGGGGTTGGCATATGAGTGTCAGAGGTAACCATCAGTGGAGGGAGGTGGGCAGGTGTGTGGCTGAGTGTGGGGGCTGACTCCTTGGCCTGTGGGATCCCAAACTGAGTTGATTAGTTCTGGGGTAGGAGACATGGGATGAGCATTGAGCTCTGGAATCAGGTTCTAGATCCAACTCTGCACTCAAGGACAAAGTCAAGGATGACTCTTAGCCGGGTTATCCCCACTGCCTACTTCAGTTTCCCCAGGATCTAGAAGCCTTTTCCAGGCCCCCTGGCTGACTGTCTGTGACTACTGGGAGTCTGTCCCTCCCTCCCTGGTGTGGGTGAGGTGTGGGTTAGATGCTCACAAGCGTTTGTTGGATGAATATTTGCTGCTTCTCCAGAAACTCATTCTGGGCTGCTCTCTCCTGCCCTGACTCCATCCCCAGGGCAAGGGGACATTCTCTCCAGGCTTGGCGACTTACAGCCCCAGGGAGCAGGGGTCCAGAGCCTGTGTATTCACCTGCTAGGGGCCTCCTGCTTCTTGAGGTCCTTGGGAAGGGCAGAGGGCCCAACTCCCCTTAGCTTCCCAGTCAGGTCCAGCATACCTGGGGAGCCCCTGCTCTGGAAGCTTTGGGGACCTAGATGTTTTGGGGGAGTCCTAGGCACCCCACCCCCAGCTCTGTGCACCCTGTCACCATGTCCTCTTCCTATCCCAGGTGTCGGATAAAGGTTTGTATAGCTGTAGCGTCAGCAATGTGGCTGGGGAGGCCGTGCGAACCTTCGTCCTCACCATCCAGGGTAAGCAGGGGAGCAGCCTGGCCAGCATGGTTGTAGGTGCCCTGACAGCACACAGGACTGCCCTGGAGGAGGAGGGCAGTGGCTGGAGAGAGGTAGTATTGCCCAGGATTTTGGGCAGAAGATCTGGAATTTGAAAGGCAGGATTAGAAGCACCCAAAGAGGACTCTGCCCATGACCTGCCTGATTGGCTTAGCAGAGTGACCATGTCCCTCAGAGCCTCAGGCTTATCTGTGGCAAAGAGGCTAAAAGCAGGAACAGCCCACTGGGCACTTTGAAGTACCCAAGCACATGGATGGCCATTGCTGTGTCAAGAAAGAGCTGGGCACAGGGCCTGGCATGAGGGCACTGGTATGAAGGGGCCCAGAGAGATCAGATACACAGAGGCCACTTCACCTCCGTCCTGATCCTTCAGGGGGCTTTGTCCCATTAGCACAAGAATGGAACACAGATAACATTTGAGCTGGGGAGGAGGAGGAACCTGGCTGAGTTGTCTTGTAGATCTTTCTTGCGACCAGATGTTGTTTCATGCTAAGTTAGAATATGGACTCAGCTGTGTGACAGAGAGACCCCCATGTACAGTGGCCTAAGTGGGAGTGAGTCTACCTCTCTCAGCCAAAGGCCCAGAGGTGAGGGTCTCACTGTGGGGTTGCTCAACATCATGTGGTGATGTAGGGACC
Source organism: Perodicticus potto (assembly GCA_963574655.1). NCBI lineage: Eukaryota > Metazoa > Chordata > Mammalia > Primates > Lorisidae > Perodicticus > Perodicticus potto. The sequence goes on from CAUYRH010028113.1 coordinate 69,174, forward strand.
CAGGTTCCTTCCGTATTGTTGATCTTCCAACTCTTGGGATGTTGTCTCTATTCCTGTGGATGACACGGGGACACTGCATCCTGTCCCAGTCCACAGGAAGCAGGAAAGAGAAGAGTGGAGGCCAGTGGTATTTTATGTAGAAGCTGTGTTTGTCCCTTCTGCATGGACTCCATCAGTGAGCACTGAGGCAGGGGCCACAGCAGGCTGCAGGGGAGACTGGGGAGTGCGCTCAGCTAAAACCCTATAGCACGCAGTGCTAAGAACAGGCTGGGGGTGGGGGTGCCAGCTGTCTGCCGTGGATGGCAAATCCAGTAGCTTCCCCAGCAGGTGAGTCGGGGACACATCCAACCCTGAGCCATATTGAAAATGACAGATACCAGACGGGCTGACCCTTCATGAACCGGGAAAGTGGGAGGGTCTAGGCCCTGATGGCGAAGATGTTTCGTCCTGAGCTTAGTCAACTCTGTCCCCCTGGACGTGGCCACTTGGGGAGTGTGACTTCATCCAGGAGGAGCGGGAGAGCATTTTGGTGTGGATTAGTAATGCCTGCCCTGGCGTAAGTTAAGGGCTGCTTGCTGTGAGCTTTGCCTCTGCCATCCTTGGGGCAAGTGGACCCCTCAGGGCTCTGCTTTGTAAATGCTTAAGACAGCTGCTCGTTCTCTTTACACCTGTGACTAGAGCAACCCCGTCTCCATCAATGGCAGCATAACATGTGGATTCCTGACTACCAGGAAGGGCTCTGGGGCCTCGCCGCTGTCCCCAAGAGGAGGGAAATGAGGACGAGAGAGTCAGAGTTCTGAGAATTTGGCTTCTGCCCTGCAGTGCCCCCCGTGTTTGAGAACCCCAAGACGGAGACAGTGAGCCAGGTGGCTGGGAGCCCTCTAGTCCTGACCTGTGACGTGTCCGGGCTTCCTGCGCCCACAGTTACTTGGCTGAAGGACAGAATGCCCGTGGGTGAGTACGCCTGTCCTTCCTATCTCGGGGTGAAAGTGAGCATGGACAAAGGGGGCCGTCGGTTGTCAGTGGTGGGTCTGCTCTAGCACGTCAAACGTTATTTACTGGCTCCTGTGGGGGCTCACTGAGCCCTGTGTCCACACTCTGTCAGCCCCCGGGAGACTCTACATTGTGCAGGGTGGGCCCCGAGAGCCAGGACAAAGCCCAGCTGGCAGGCTCCGTCAGGGGCTCCAGGGTGGTCAGCACCAGGATGCACTTGCTTCACTGTCTCCTCCAATACATCCTGAACTCCTCGTGGACAGGTACTGTCGTAGTTCTCTTTGACCACCAAGCTCGGTGGGACATAGGGCAGCTGTTCATGCATTTGTGTTGAAAGGCCTGCTAGGATCGGGCGAGGAGGGCAGCCTGGGCCAGTGCCTGGAGAGAAGGAAGGGGGTGGTGCTCCAGGCCTGAGCAGGCCCGGGGTCAGCGGAGGGCTGGCCCGGCTTGATCAGAGGACTCAATGGATTAAAGGAAGAGCGGAGAGGAAGAGTGTGCTGGTGAGGGCCTGAGTGTAAGTCCTGGACAAGAGAGGACTTACCCTTTCAAGAGAGCAGGTCCCTTGGTAAGTGACATTGCGGGTGGAAGGAAACAGAAAGGGTTAGAAAGAACAGAGGAACCCGGACACCAGGCTGAGGAAGGCACTTGTGTACAAGGAGCCCCTGCCCCGTGGCCTGCAGATTCCTATGAGCACAAGAATGGGGCGGGCAGTTCAAAGGGTCCCCTCCATCCCACAGAGAGCAGCGTGGTTCATGGCGTGGTCTCCCGAGGGGGCCGCCTCCAGCTGAGCCGCCTGCAGCCGGCCCAGGCTGGCACCTACACGTGCGTGGCTGAGAACGCCCAGGCCGAGGCCCGCAAAGACTTTGTGGTGGCTGTGCTGGGTAGGTCTGCGCCCTGCACCCATGTCCTGCACCCATGGCAGCCCCTGCCATCCCCAGCCTCAACATAGCCCCTGTTGCAGTGGCCCCCCGGATCCGGAGCTCGGGCGAGGCACAGGAGCACCATGTCCTAGAGGGGCAGGAGGTGTGGCTGGACTGCGAGGCTGACGGGCAGCCGCCACCTGACGTGGCCTGGCTGAAGGATGGCAGCCCACTGGGCCAGGGTGTGGGCCCCCACCTCCGGTAAGGCCTGGCCTATGCCCCCTACAGGTGGCAGGGCCTACAGACCCTCACTGACCACCCTGCTCCCTTCCCTATGACAGGTTCTACCAGGACGGCGGCTCCCTTGTGCTGAAGGGCCTGCGGGCTTCGGATTCCGGCGCCTACACCTGCGTGGCCCACAGCCCGGCTGGGGAGGATGCCAGGCTGCACACAGTGAACGTGCTGGGTGAGGAGCCCTGGGCAGGTGCCGCAGCAGCCTGGCCAACTTGGGGCTGCCACAGGGGCGTGTGAAGAGCATATGACGAGTGGCCAGGCTGCAGGAGACCTGGGCTCAAGCCCCAGCCATGCTCACATGGATCTGACCTCTGGGCCTCCATGCCTCCTCTGCAAACTAGAAGCTCAAGTGTTCTGGCCCAGGGTGCAGGCAGATAAAGAGGGCCAGGGTGAGGCTGTGCCATGATACATGGGCCTCATCCTTCACGAGGACTGGAGGCCACAGCAGTTGCTGGTGGCAGAAGGCCAGGTCCAGTGACACCTCCTGGAATTTCCCTGGAAGGAGCCCGCCTTCCCCGCAGACCCCTTCACTGCCCCTCTTTTTTCTCCCTGTTCACCCCAGTGCCCCCCACCATCGAGCAGGGAGCAGACGGCTCAGCAATTCTGGTGAGCAGGCCTGGGGAGCTGGTGGCCATGGCGTGCCCCACCCGGGGGTCCCCACCCATCCACGTGAGCTGGCTCAAGGACGGTCTGCCCCTCGCACTGTCCCAGCGCACCCACCTCCACAGCTCTGGCCGCACCCTCAGGTAGGGGAGAGGCTGCCCAGCCCCTCAGCTAGTCAGTCACTGGCCCAGGCACACTCTCAGGCAGCTTGGGTCTAAAACCACTTCTGAAGGGGTTTTGGAGTAAAACTAATATAAACATGCACAGGTTTACCACAGGGAGAGTAAGAGGACCCCACCCTCACATGAGCTCAGAGATGAAAGGGGCCTCTGCCCTCACGTGGTGAACCCAGCCTGGCCAGGGTGGGGAAAGTGAGGGAGGACTTCTTGGAAGAAGGTGCCTGAGTGACGTCTCTGTGCCTTCGGTAGCACTGTGGCGTGTCTGCTGCCCCTGCAGCCCCAGGGACTGGGGAGGCGGATGGAAAACAGATTCATAAATGAAATGCCAGGGATGTCCTTGCTCTGCAGAAGGAAACAAGGCGAGGAGGGAGGTGTCAGTAGAGGGTGCTGTTTGGGGATGGTCAGTCATAGGACCTCAGATAAGGTAACATTTGAGCAGAGAGGCAGGAGGTGACAGCAGATTCCATGGGGAAGAGCATGCAGCAAAAGGAACTGCAAGTTCGGAGGCCCTGAGGTGGGCATGCCGTGTGTTTAAGGAGCAGCTCAGGGCAGGGATAGGCAGGTGAAGTCCGGGGGTTAGGGACCCTGAAAGTCCTTGGAAAGCCTTGAGTTTTCGTAAGACGAGATGGAAAGTGTGGGAGTTTCCAGCAGAGGAGCATCATGATGTGACTTAATTTTTTTTGAGACAGAGTCTCACTGTGTCGCCCTCGGCAGAGTGCTGTGGTGTCACAGCTCACAGTAACCTCAAACATGACAATCAACACAGTGTCTCTGTCCTCCCGTCAATGAGTTCATCACTTGTTATGAGTTTAATTCCTCCTCCCCACCCCAGGGAGAGTGCCGTGGCGCGACAGCTCATAGCAACCTCAAACTCTTAGGCTTAAGCCTTAGCCTCCTAAGTAGATGGGACTACAGGTACCTGCCACAACGTCCAGCTATTTTTTGGTTGAAGTTGTCATTGTTTGGCAGGCCTGGGCTGGGTTTGAACCTGCCAGCTCCGATGTATGTGGCTGACGCCCTAGCCACTGAGCTACAGGCACCGAGCCGTGACTTAAATTTTTTTACTGGGGTGAAATATGCACATCATGAAATTCACTATTTTAAACCATGTTTAAGTATCCAGTTCTGTGTCTGGTTTTGTTGCATAGCCATCACCGCCACCCTCCCAGAACATTTCCACCTTGTAAAATGGAAACTCTGTCCCCACTAAGCACTAACTCCCCCTCCCCAGCTTCTGGCAGTTTCTGTTCTTCATCCCGTCTCTGTGGCTTCGCCCACTTCAGTGTTCTCTAAATGAAGTCGTCGTATTTGTCCTTCTGTGTCTGGCTTGTTTCACTTTGTGTAATGTCCTCAAGGTTCACTCTTACTGTGTTGTATGTGTCAGAATCTCCTTGCTTTTCAAGGCTCAGTAACACTCCGTCGTTTGGACACATTTATCCCTTCATCCTGCACAGACACTTGGGTTGCTTCCATGTTTTAGCTGTTGTGAATAATGCTGTAAGGATGGCTGTACAGATAGATTCGGGATCTGTGCAAGTCTCTCCTTCCAATTCTATTGAGTTGTAACTTAAGTTTGTGGAGGGTCCTTCTGGCTGCCATGTGAACAGCAGACTGGCAGCCGAGGGCAGAGTGGGGAGGGCACCTGGGGGCTCTTGTGATAATCCAGATGAGATACCATATGTTGAGTTCCCGGCTGTGCAGGTGGAGAAGGTGAAAGGTGGTCAGATTAGGGATAGATATTAAAGGCAGAGCTAATGGTATTTGTGAAGAGATGAGAGAATGGGCGGCCTTGAGCATGACTCCTGACTCCGAGGTTTTTATCCCTGGTACCTGGAAGGTTGTGGTTCCTGTTTTCTGAGATCTGTGGGAGACCTGGAGTTCTGTTGTGACATGTTGGTTTGAGCGGTCCCAGGGGAGGATCTGGTTACTCCAGTTAGAATGGACATTTGAAGTTTGGCAGCAAGTGGGTAGTGCTGGAAGCCAGGACCAGCCACACCCCTGAGCCTGACCATCGACTGTCACTGGGGAACTTTCAAGAGCAGCGGGGAGGAGACGTCAGGTGAAAGGGGGTTCAAGAGAAAGACAGGCAACAGAGCCAGAGAATGGAGGGATGGTCTAGAAGGGCAGACAAGCCATTCATGTGCCCAGGCAGCAGGACTTCCAGAATTTGGGGGACAGAAGGTTTGGTTATGGAGTGAGGCGGGCTGGGGTGAGCAGCAGAGGAGGAGGCTTAGCAAGGGACAGTGAGGCTTTATCCCAGAGGAACTGAGGAGCCAGGGAGGGAGTTTAAGCAGAGCCACCCCGTGGCCAGCTGCTGGGAGACAGGACAGAAGAGGGAAGCGTCCTGGGAGTCCTTCCACTTAGCAGGCACCTCTCTCCACCCACCCACCCCAACCCGCTGGGGATTCAGGATTTCCCAGGTGCAGCTGGCGGATGCTGGCGTCTTCACCTGTGTGGCCTCGAGTCCAGCTGGTGTAGCTGACAGGAGCTTCACCTTGCAGGTGCACGGTACGGAGTAGGGGTGGGCCAAGGGGTTCCTTTGGCCTTTCAGGGCGAGAATCCAGGCCCTTGGCCACTCTGCCCATCTGGTGGAACCAAGGGTCAGCCCTTAGGGTGGCAAGGTGGAGTAACTCCCAATTCAGCCTTTGATGCGTTCAGTTGCTTGAGCTCTTACTCTGGTGTGCCAGGGGCACCAGGACAGGCTGGGAGCAGAGCAGCCCTGCCCCCAGGAAGTTAGTGTAGGAAACAGTTTCTGGCAACTAGTGATACCAGGAGAGGGGAGATCTGTGGGAACACAGAGGAGGACACTTTGCCTGGTCTTGGGGGTTCAGGGAGCCTTCCTGGAGGAGGTGAGGTCTAAGCTGAGTCCTAGAGATGAAAAGAAATTGTCCAGGACAAAAAGGGCATTCCAGCCAATAGAAGCAGCCCGTGCAAAAGTCCTGGGGTGAGGGCCACCTGTCATGGAATAATTTGACCCCGCCCACCCTGGCCCTTCGCAGTGCCCCCTGTCCTGGAGCCAGCGGAGTTCCGGAATGATGTGGCGGTGGTCCGTGGCTCCTCAGTGGTTCTCCCGTGTGAGGCCCAAGGCATCCCCCTGCCCCTCGTATCATGGATGAAGGATGGGGAGCCCTTGTCACCCCAGAGCCTAGAGCAGGGTCCCAGCCTACGGCTAGAGGCCACGGAAGCTGCTGATTCAGGGACCTATTCCTGTGTGGCACTGAGTGAGGCGGGGGAAGCCAGGAGGCATTTCCAGTTGACTGTTATGGGTGAGTCATCTGTCCTTAGTCTGGCTTCTCTGGGCTCGGGGAGAGGGTAGGGCTCTGGGGTCGATGGGAAAGTCAGTGAGGGAGGTGAGTCTCCTGGGAACTTGGAGCTGCCACCTGGCTTCCTGATGGGACACCCTGATGGCCTTGCCTGTAGGCTGTGGATAGCTGGAGTGTTTGACTCTCGCAGGGCTGTGCTTTTCTGTCTTGTTCACCAAACCTTGGTGGCAGAAGCAAGAATAAGAGCCACCAAGTCTGAGGAGGACAGAGTCCTAAGACTCAACACAAAGTTTTGCAAGTGTTGTGCCATATTGGAAAAATTTCTGTCAACGGCATGTTCCCCTCCATGCTGTATCCTTGTGGTGTTAAAGCACAAATAATTATCACCGGAAGGTGGGCTAATGGTTTCTGATACTTCTAGGACCTTCCAATCCCCCCCAAACTCTGCTGGTTTGGGCTCTGCCTGCTGTCAGCATCTGGATGGGGGAGGGTATGTGTAACCCCTGCCCACCCCACTCTCTCAGCTACAGCTGACCCAGGGTGGGTTGTCTTGCAGATCCCCCCGAGATCAAGGACTCAGGATGGCCTGAAGAGCTGTTGCTGACCCCTGGTGCCCGCCTGGAACTCGTCTGTGATGCCCAGGGCACCCCCCAGCCCAACATCACCTGGCATAAGGATGGGCAGGCCCTGAGCCGGCTAGAGAACAGCGGCAGAACTGGCCGGGTGCTCCGGGTAGAGGGTGTGCAGGTGTGGGTGCCCTGCCGCCAGGGACAAGGCTGCGGTGGGGGAAGAAGGGAGATGGCAGCTTCCCCAGGTCCAGAGGACATTTGGCAAGGCCTGGCCAAACTCCTCCTTTGTGAAGGGTGAGAGTGTAGCTATGCCCTACCTGGGCAGTGGTCTGGGAGCTCCCAGCCTGGTCAGCACCAAGGTTGATGCAAAAACCAAGTAACTTCCCAGCAAGGACAGATAAGGACTGGTGCAGTCAGGGAGGACTTATGGGAGGAGGTGGGCCATTTGCCAGCCTTAAAGCAAGATTGAGATGGAGATGGAGAATCCCAGAGAGGGGTGCAGGCTGGCTGGGCCTCTGCAGGGCTGAGTTGGCTCGTGGGTCTCTCACCGTGTAAGAAGAAAGCCAGACAGGGAGGTGGGCAGGCTGGACCCGAGGTAGCTGCTCACCCTGCTCTGTCCCCAGGTCGCTGATGCTGGGCTGTACACGTGCCTGGCTGAGAGCCCTGCAGGTGAAGTGGAGAAGAGCTTCTGGGTCAGGGTTCAAGGTAGGAATGTGGGGGCAGGGGGAGGGGTGGGAGACAGGATGGGGCCTGTAGGGGTGGGTCTACCCCTCATGTCCTCTTGCACCCCCAGCCCCCCCAAACATTGTTGGGCCCCAAGGCCCCCGCTCTGTGGTCGGCCTGGCTCCGGGGCAGCTGGTCCTGGAGTGTCCTGTAGAGGCAGAGCCAGCGCCTGAGATTGAGTGGCACCGAGACAGCGTCCTGCTGAAGGTGGGTGCCAGGCGGGGCACCCAGGGACACTGCCTTCTGTCCTTCTCAGGCCCCAGCCTATCAGTTGGCGTTCCGGGTGCTGAGGCTGCTCTGAGTAGCACTTTGGTATTACTTTCTGGGCCTCCTCCTCCCCCTCCAGACGCTACTGCCACCCCCATTCTAGATGGGACTCTGAGGCAAGGCTCAGGCACCCGGGCTGCTGAGGCACACCCCTGGTGTTCCTTCCATGGTTCCTCCATGATGTTTAGTGGCGTGTGACCTGGGGCCAGTGACGGAGGCTCACTGCGCTCATCCCTCAAACGGGGCCAGCTTGCCGCTTTGCATCAAGGGTTATAGGTCCTTTGGCGAGAGCTCCAGGGACTGGGATGGGGGTGGGGGGGTGCATCTCCTCCTAGGCGAGCCCATTTCCTCAGAGGGTCTTCAGCTGGGCATTGAGGCTGGGGTTGCAGCCAGCCTGGAATGGGGCAAAGCCCCTGTGCAGCCTCACTGGTTCCTGGTCTTCCCTGACTGGTGCAGCCAGCTGCTGACAGACTCTCCCTCCACCTCTGGTCTCTGCAGGAGGATGTCTACATGCAGTTCCCTGAGCAGGGCAGGTTCCTCCAGCTGCAGGCCCTGAGCACAGCCGATGGCGGCAACTACAGCTGCACAGCCCGCAATGCCGCAGGCAGCACCAGAGTAGCCTTCCTCGTGGAGATCCACAGTGAGTGTGGCCCACCCCATCCTGCCCGACCCCATCCCTCAGAGCGACAGGCTCCCAGCCCCAGCCCTCTTCGCCCTCCCCAGCTTCACCCACCATAAGGCCGGGACCGCCCTCTGTGAACGCCTCAGTGAACCAGATGGCCCTGCTGCCCTGCCAGGCCGATGGCACGCCCCGGCCCCTCGTGAGCTGGAGGAAGGACGGGGCCCTCCTGGATCCTGGGAGCCCCAGGTGGGAGCTGGAAGGGATGAGCCTCCGGGAGGGTCTCGGGTACCTCTTTGTGGGTTGTAAACAGAAACCCACTAGGGCAGTCAGAGCACAAAAGGTCTCTTTATCATTAGGATGTGATATGTCCCTTGGAACACAAGGACAGGCAGGCCACTCGTTAAGGGCTCTTGCTGATCTCTGCTTCTCTCTGCTGTGGGCTTCACATCTCTCTCCTCTTTCCTTCTCTACCTTCTCTCTCTGTGAATATGGGATGCCTCCCTAGCACCCCAGGGGCCCCCAAGTTTACAGCTCCTCAGCTCATACGACCTAACAATTGTCTGTGAATCCCGGTCCCACATTCGCTGGGCAGAGAATGCCAGGGGCCCAGCCGGAATGATATGTCCATCTCCAATCTGGTCTGCCGTGGGCGGGGGCAGGACTGCACAGTACAGATGTGGCCTTCGGGAAGGGTACTTCTCGGACCTAGGGCCCGTTCCCAGAAAGAGTGTTGTCCCACTGCCTCTCGGGGGAGGCAAGGCCCAGGCAGTAGCACGGGAGGCTTGGCGCAGCCCCTCTCTACTTTTCCAGTGCTGGCTTGAGTGTGGGAACTGCCCATGGGCTGTGACCCCTGACCTTGGCCTCACAGACACAGGACTCTGACTCCTGAGTCAGTGTCTTCTTGCTGGGAAAGCCAGGGCAGAGGGGAGGCCCCACCAGCCTGCTGGTCTCCATGGCAGCTCCTCCCTCCCTTGCAGGTTTGAAGTTCTGCCCGAAGGTTCACTGAGGATCCAGCCAGTCCTTGCCCGGGATGCAGGCCACTACCTCTGCCTGGCATCCAACTCTGCGGGCTCTGATCGGCAAGGCCGCCACCTCCAGGTCTTTGGTACGTGGCCCAGGGAAGAGTGTGTTCAGTGCCTTCAGTGGCCAGTCCTGCTTAGCTTCTGGGTCACCCCAGCTGTAAGGAGCCAACAGCAGTGGTTTTCAAATGTTTTTGACCATGAAGGTCATTACTAGAAAATTTTGCTCATGCGCAGTTAAAGGATGCAGGTTATTTTTACACATATCCTACCTGCACCTGCTACGATACTGTTCTATTAGGGGGTAAGAAAGCACAAAAGGTCAAACATTTAAAAGCATAGATTCAAAGTTACCAGAGTCAGGTGCCCTAATCTCCTCTCCCCACTCCAATGGACGGCCTTGTTGAAGGCTGTTCTGGTGGACCCTGGGGCCTTGGGCAGGGGCTGATGGGAAGTCAAACCCTAGAGGCTTTGTTTGAGGCCAGGTAATGAGGAGGCACAAGGCTTGGGGTGAGGGAAGGCCCCAAACACCCCAGCTTTGGGAGCCTCTTAGAAGCTCTCCCTCCAAAGTATCTCCTGCCCCACTGTAGAGACAGGCTGAAGGGTGTAACGAGCTCCCTTGCCCCAGGCACAGCCTCTGGACACAGCCTTGGGGAGCCCATCACCCTCAACCCTCCTGCACCCTGTCTCCTGACCACTGCCCTCTCCCCAGAGCCTCCAGCCATTGCCCCCAGCCCCTCCAACCTGACCCTGACGGCCCACACCCCAGCCTCACTGCCCTGTGAGGCCAGCGGCTCCCCCAAACCCCTGGTGGCCTGGTGGAAGGATGGACAGAAGCTGGACTTCCGCCTGCAGCAGGGCGCCTACCGGTAATCAGCTGACCCTTGCAGCAGTATCCTGGGACACACCAGGTGGGGGGTACAGGGCAGAAATGAGGCAAGGTGTGCTTGGGTCTCACTAAAGCCAGGACCAGAATGTATGTGTGGCCTCAGGAGAGCAGGGGGTCTTTACACAAAAGGATGAGAACATTTGGGACATATGACCAAATTGTGTAACCTTTTGTTAAATAAAAACAAAACGTGGCAGCCTAAGCTTGGGCCAGCTGAGTCTGGGTGTAGAATCACCCCAGGAGCCTCCACCTCCCCATTTCTCAGTTGCAGCTTTTTGTTAAATGGTCATTGGGGGCATTAAACGGTTGAAACAGCAGAGAATTCACCAGACAGTCATTGTATTAGGTGCCAGGTCATCCGGAGCTGTGTGTCTAAAGTTTGGGGATTCGAATGTGGTTATTGTGATAAAAAGTTATCATAGGGCCAGGTGCAGTGGCTCACACCTGTGATCCTAGCACTTTGGGAGACTCAGCAGGAAGGATCGTTTAAGTCAGGAATTTTAGCCTGGACAACATAGTGAGACCCTGTCTCTCTAACAATAAAAAAAAAAAAAAATGGCCAGGTAATGGCACAAACCTGTAGTCTCAGCTACTTGGGAGGCTGAGGCAGGAGGATCGATTGAGCCCAGGAGTTCCAGCCTGCAGTAAGCTATGATCCTGCTGGGGTGACAGAGTGAGACACTGTCTCTTTAAAAAAAAAAAAAAAGAAAGAAAAAAAGAAGAAAACTTTAGAGAAGGTTATTATGGCATAGCAAACATTCAGGGTTATAAGGAAACTCGGGGATGAAAATTACCTACAAGCTCAACAGTTAGACCTTTGGGGGCAGAAATTCCTAGAAGAAACCTTTAGAGTCAGGCAGGGCTGGGAACTGGGTATAGGAATGGAGATGGTCATGAGATCCCACATCCAGATGCCCCAGCAGAAAGGCTGTGGCTGGCGCAGACCAGTCACTTAGCTGTCTGTTTGTCCCCCCCTAGGCTCCTGCCCTCCAATGCTCTGCTGCTAACAGCTCCCAGCCCCCAGGATGAAGCCCAGTTTGAGTGTGTGGTGAGCAACGAGGTGGGTGAGGCCCGCAGGCTCTACCAGGTGACTGTTCACGGTGAGTTGGAGCCGGAGCCCATAAAAGAGGCCTGGGGGGTGGGGCAGCCCCTTCTTGCCCCTGGGTTCTTTCTCTTCTGCAGGGAAGGGCCTGATTTCCTCCCAGCCTTCCTGTGCATCCCAAGATGCCTTCCAGGAAGCCCTCTAAGGTCCTGCCCACCCACCCCGATATAACCCCAGTTCCAACCCAGTTCCTGGCACGTGGACTCTCCCAGGAGAGCCCCCCCCCATCCAGAATGTCCTAAACACAGCCTGACCATATCACCTTAGTTAGAAATCCCTCCCTCCATGGTTGCCCACTTCCCTTAGGATAGAAGGCAAGATTTCACCCGGGTCCATAAGGCCCTGTGCAGTCTGGCCCTGCTGACTCCCAGATCCGCCTCATTCAGGGGTCCAGCCATGCTTCTCACCTCTAGGCTTTTGCACATGCTGTTCCCCCTGCCAGGAACACTTCTCCTATCATCTGACCAATACCTGCTTTGCTTCAGATCTCAAGTTACACACCACTTCCCCCCCGGGCCTCTCTGGCCTCCCCACTCCCAGTTGAATAGCTAGCTTCCTCAAAGCTCCCTTCTGCCATGGAACTTGTGCTCTGAAGTCACCAGGCCAGTATCTCCACAAAAAGCTGTGCATGGCTGTATCCCAAATATTTACTGAGGGAGCACATGTGACACCCCTCTGCTGCTCCTGCTTTCCTCCCTGGCTCTTGGTCACTAAGGTCACCTCATGTCTCAGCCTGAATGTATAATTCTCAGGGCTGGACCCGAGGCCATGAGCTCCCTCCCAGCTGTACCCAGCATGGCCTCAAACCTTGTCTTGGGTTTCAGGGCCTCCCACTATTGCCGATGACCAGACAGACTTCACTGTGACCACAATGGCACCTGTGGTCCTCACGTGCCACAGCACGGGTGTGCCGGCTCCAACTGTGTCCTGGAGCAAGGCAGGCACCCAGCTGGGGGTGCGGGGGAGCGGCTATCGTGTCTCACCTTCGGGTAAGTAAGGGTGAGCCACAGAGACGGGGGAGACAGGGAGCCCACGTGGTAGAGCAAGATGGAAGGTTCTAGCCTAGTTCTGCCCCTCACTTGCTTTGTGACCAGGAGAGGCCCCGTGCCCTCTCTGAGCTGCAGTCCCTCCTCTGTGCACCTCGGGGTTGAGATCCCTGAAGCTCATGGGCAAATCAGTGCTGTTTCACAGGAAAATGGGAAAAGTAATAGCTGCCGGTGAGTGTTTGTAAGCTCACCTGTACCCCATGAAAAGGTGGCGCCCTACCTTCTGAAATCATGCTCTCAGTCTTTTGGTAATGAAAGTTCCTTTCTTTGATGGAATTAAGGTAATAGTAGATAGTGATTTTTAGAATGTTTTTGTTTGACAAAGTAAAAAGTTGGCCACTTTATAGGGATTCTCCAAATTAAACGTATTAGTTGGCCAGTTAGTGAAATCCTAAAGTCTAGGAACCACTGGCCGGATCTAGAGTCTTCACACCCCTCGGAAGCGATAGAACTTCACTGCAGCAAGTGATAATAATTTAGCCCAGTGAGTCGAACAAGCCACAGTTCTAGTTCCATCTGGGACAGAGCAGGGTCTGTGAGCTGGGCCAGGGTTCAGTGGGCTCTGCTCCCCTCACCCGCCCAGCAGGGCCCAGGGGTCCATGGAGGACAATTTAGGAACAACTTAATTCAATTACGGAGGTGCAGCCTGCAGCCTGGGAAGGTTAGATGATAACCAAGGCAGAAGCAGGGAGGGCAAAGGGAAGATGGAGGGGGAAGTAATCCTGGGAGGCTTCCTGGAGGTAAGTTTTTAACAGAGCAAGGAAGAGAATAGCAAAATATGGGAACTCAGGATTGGGGATTCTATGCTGAGTGTAGCAGATCTTGGAACTTCACAATTGGAGAGGCTAGAGACCATCTTGCCTGCCTTTTCATGGTACACATGGGGAAACTTAGGCCCAGAGAGTAGGTGGAACTTGCCCATACTTATGCTTTGGGCAGAGAGCAGAGGCAGTCATAAAACCCAGGGTCCCATGTCATCTGATCCCCTGTGCTGTTTACAAAAGGGCAGGGGAGGCAGGTTGCATGTCCGGGACCAGAGACCTCAGTGTGGGAGCCCTGCTACCTCCATCATGGGTGACCTCAGTCCTACCCCCTCACCCCTGTGACTGTTCCCACCCACAGGTGCGCTGGAGATCAGGCAGGCCCTCCCCATCCACACTGGCCGCTACACCTGCACAGCCCGCAACTCTGCTGGCGTGGCCCACAAGCACGTGGCCCTCACTGTACAAGGTAAGGGTCCCTAGCCCAGGCCGCCAAGGGAGCAGATGGAGAGATAGAGGCAGGTGGAGCCCAGGATGGAGGGGAGGCCCTGGGCCCAGATCTGCCCTGATGGGATTCTTTGGGAGGCAAACATTAGCCCCGGCATCCTTGTTGCTATGTCGGAGGTTTTCAGACCCCGATCCCTTTAGAGGCCTCTGTCCAGTGCTCAGAGGGAGCCCCCCTGGTTGGAGGAGCTGGTTTTAAGGCTCCCCAGGGACCTCTGGACTCCTTTGCAGCCGCCCCCATGGTGAAGCCGTTGCCCAGCGTGGTTCGAGTGGTGGCGCAGGAGGAGGTACTGCTGCCTTGTGAGGCCTCAGGGATCCCCTGGCCAACCATCACCTGGCAGAAGGAAGGGTTCAGTGTCCCTGCAGGTGAGTCTCCCTGGGGGCGAAGGGAAGAGCACGGGCCTGGGGTCCTCCTTCCTTCCCCGGGAAACTCCACAGACCTGCTCCAGGTCCCCGAAAGCCCCCGGGCCTGCGCGGACGCACCCCCACCCTGCTCTGGCTGCGCCCTCCTGCTCCCACCACAGATAGAGGTTCTAGCCAAGCACTCGGGAGGCTGAGTTGGGAGGTCAGAGAGGGGCAGTGGCTGGGCTGGACTCTGGGCCAGGCTTCCCCACTCAGTCTGTCACTTGGTCATTCTGCGATCCAGCAAGTCATTTGCTGCTTGTCAGAACGGCCCAAGCTGCCCTCCTCTCCTCTCGGGGCTCCCATCACCGCCACTGGCCCCCAACCTTCTCCCACCACATCCAGGAGCAAGTACCCGGGTCCTACCAAGTGGACAGCTGCGGATTATCCGTGCCAGCCCTGAGGATGCTGGGAACTATTTCTGCATCGCCCAGAACAGCGTAGGCAGCGCCATTGGGAAAATGCGGCTGGTGGTGCAAGGTGGGCCTAAGGAGGGGACCACGGTGGACATTGGTGACCAGATGTTTTCCTCTTGGGAGATAAGTCCTGGGAACTTCTCTGGGCCTCAGGCAAGGCACATCCCAGCATCCTCCCCAACCTCAGCACTGTTTATAGTTCTAGACGGAATCAAGGGGAAAACATCTCTCATCTCGTGTCAAGATCTGGCTTTAGGCATAAAGTCCCCTCTCCTCTGCCTTCTCTCTGGCCCCTCCTGGACACTGGGGTGGGATCCTTTGTTCACTCTGGCTTTCCCGTACCAGTGGCCCTGTTGGTCCCCTCGCCTCACACACACTCTCATGTGCCCTTACCTCCAGAGGTAAGGGGACACCGCTGGCCAGGTATATTCAGGACATGACAGTGTGCTTTGGCCCCATTGGCCGGCTTTGTGGTGTCTCAGGGGCCATCCCTACCCAGGCTGCATAGGGCTGGGGTCAGACTTCGGCTGTGAACATGGAGGGCTCCAGGTGCTATGGTCCTCTGAGCCTCCTTGTCCTGCGTACTCCTCTCCCTGTGACCTGGAGTGTCGCTGGTCACTAGACAGCCAGCCAGTGACCTTCACTCTGCCCCCAGAGCAGCCTCTCCCCAAGGGAGGCCTTGTGACGGCGGCTCTGCTTTGGCCCTAGAGGCGGTCGGTGTGAGGAGTTTGTGCCCACGCAGAGCCTGCCCAGGCCTCGTCCTGAAGCTTTTAGTCTTCGTGTGTGCGCATGTGCACCAGGGCAGTGGGGTCACCCATCACAGCTTCACCAAACTCAGCTTCCCCAAATCGTCCTGACCTTGGGCAATGACCCGTGACTGGGGAGCTGGTAGGCACAGCTGATGGTTGAGGGGTCGAGCCAAGGGGCACAGGCACTGGGGTGGGGGCAGCCTGTTCCCCAGCCCAAGTCCAAGTGAGCCCCCCCTCTGTCTGCAGTTCCACCAGTG
Organism: Perodicticus potto; assembly: GCA_963574655.1. Lineage (NCBI taxonomy): Eukaryota > Metazoa > Chordata > Mammalia > Primates > Lorisidae > Perodicticus > Perodicticus potto. The sequence goes on from CAUYRH010028113.1 coordinate 84,692, forward strand.
ATTGAGAATGGCCTCCTGGACCTGTCCACCACCGAAGGCTCCCACGTCCTCTTGCCCTGCACAGCCAGGGGTAGCCCCGAGCCTGACATCACCTGGGACAAAGACGGCCAGCCTGTGTCGGGCACCGAGAGGAAGTTCACCATCCAGCCTTCTGGGGAGCTGCTGGTGAAGGACCTGGAGGTTAGGGCCACCCCAGGAGCAGCACGTGTCCACTGAGACCCCTGTTTGCTGTATCCTGTGAGCCCCAGTAGCCTGGAAATAAGCAACATTATCCTGCATGTGGATAAAAAACCCAGGCTCGGGTGGACCTGGTTATCCCAAGATTCGCTGTTACCAAGAGGCAGAGCCCAGATTGGAACCTAGACCACAGGGGCAGGATCTGGGGGTGGGGCGGAGCATGGACTGGGGGGTGTGGCAACAACTTTGTGTCCCCACAGTCACCTGGTTGTTCTCAACCACATCAAATGTCCCTGTGGTCTCAGAGGTGTTGAGCCAGGGGTGTGGGTGGGACCCCAGCCCCGTCCCTCTCAGCACTCATCAAATACACAGTGAGCCACTCCAGGGGGCTCAGTAGAGCATGCACCTGGGGTGTCCCAGGGCCCCCACCACGCAGGGCGCTGTGGTGCAGTGGTGAGCATGCTGGCCCTGCATGGACACTCCTCTTGGAGCCTCTTGGGCCCTCTATAAAAGGCACCAAAAATGAGACCTGCCTCAGGGGTGACTTGAGCGTAGATAAACTGGTGCCGGTCAAGTTTTACACACGGGGCCTGGTACGTGGTAGGTGCTTAGTAAATGGTAATGGCTATGATGGTACAGTCAGGGCTTGGGTTATGAAGGAGCAGAGCTATATGAACGCTGCCAGGGAGTGCAATGGTGCAGTGGTGAATCCGACCACTTACTAGCTGTGTGACCTTGGGCAAGTCTCTTTCCCTCTCTGTGCTGGACACTCTATGGGCTCCTGCGGGGGAGTGGGTCCCTGGCCCACTCCAGGGAGGAGGGCAATGCTCCAGCCAGCTCCATCTGCCTGCAGGGCCAGGACGCAGGCACCTACACCTGCATCGCTGAGAACACCGTGGGCCGTGCCCACCGCCGCGTGCACCTCACCATCCTGGCGCTGCCTGTGTTCACTACTCTGCCTGGGGACCGTAGCCTGCGCCTCGGGGACAGGCTGTGGCTTCGCTGTGTGGCCCGGGGCAGCCCTACCCCCCGCATTGGCTGGATCATCAATGACCAGCCAGTCACAGGTCTGGGCCAGCTGGGGGAGGGTAGGACAGGGACCAGGACCCTGGAGGCTGCGTAGGGAGGGAGAGGAGCAGAGATCCAGCCCAACAGACAGGAAGGGGCTGTCAACCTGCCTGTAGTTCTGGGTCTCCAGATTTGGCCCTGTGCAGGGGGACAGAGCAAACCCAGGTGTGGCCATATCCTACAAGTCGTGTATCAGAGACAGCAAGAAGCCACCTGAGGTGACCCAATCCAGAGACCACAGGGCCATTCTGGCCCAGAGCTGCCACTCCCATCATGGGACCCTCAGCCAGCCCATTCCCTGGGGGCTCCATTCTCCTACCTGGGGCCCCACATTTCTAAATCCAGAGTCCACAGGTGAGAAACACCTTTGCACACCTGTGGTAAAGGCTTGGTTGGGCCCCAGCATTTCTTGGAGAGGGACCAGGGTCAGTGGTTCAGCCTGTGTGAGCCCTGAGTTTTTACCTATGAAATGGAGGTAATGGGGGCCCAAGGACAGAGTGACTTAAGGCAGGGGCTGCCCTGGGCACTAGGCCTGGCCCAGAGTAAATGCCCAGGTGAGGGTAATGCTTGTGGTGGGCAATGTCTAACTCAGAACAATGGAAAACAAAGTTCAGTAAAAGAATCCATCTCTCTAGAAGCCACAGCAGTGTCTCTGGAAGTGCCACATGTTGATAGTGCCCCTGTGAACCGGTCTGTCTTGGTCAGCCTGCACCCAGGGCTGTGCACTTTTACTGAGAGCTGCTGGGTACTCTGGCCTGAGTGTTTAGGGAAGGACTTCCCTGCACCTGGACGCAAAAAAGTCCCCCACCCCTTGTCTTTCTCCATCACAGAAGGAGTGTCAGAACAGGATGGGGGCAGCACACTGCAGCGGGCTGCGGTCACCAGACAGGACAGCGGGGTCTACGTCTGCTGGGCTGAGAACAGAGTGGGACGTGTACAGGCTGTCAGCTTCATCCACGTGAAGGGTAAGGCGCAAGCCTGGGTGGCCTGTCTCTTGAGATTTCCGTGGAACCTGGTCTGTTGGTTTTCTGAGAAATCGGCATCCTGTCCTCTGGGATAGTGGCTGTCCACCCTGCTGCACCATGGAATCCCCTGTGGACTTTCTGAAATGCTGAGGCCCAAGTTCCACCTCTGACTCAGTCAACCATCACCATGGGGTAGTGCCTAGGCATCAGCATTTTTTACACTCTCCCAACAGCTTGGACTGCAGGTAGAATTTGAATCTGACCAGCGGGCCTGCAGCCACCTGTAGCTGGCGGTGCCAGGGTGGGAGGAGGCCTGGGGGCCAGGGCACCCTGGCTGAAAGATACCTGAAGCTTGCCAACCTGCAGGCTTGTGGCCTTGCCCCACCTGGAGCAGCACAGGGACTCTTGGTAATGCCATGACTTAGTTTGCTTCACTCCAGGGTAGGCTGGCAAGCAGCACGGGCACTGGGATGCTGCTGTAGCTTTTGGTAGATTCTACCTCAGGAGAGCAGAAGGAGGGAAGTTGGCACAGGACATCCAAGAGTGTTTCAAGAGTCACATGGAACTTAGCATTGCTGTGCACAGAATAGGTTTCCTGATATCATTGTTTTCCTATAGCTCTTGATTTCCAAAGTACCTGGCAAGGACTCTGGTGTAATCCATCTGTGAGAGCATGCACATGACATACGTAATGCTGAGTTCCCACCTGCACCCATCTCAGGCATCACTAGTTAATCACAGCACCATCCCACTCAGCTTCAAATCCTTCTCAGCACAGTTCCTGGGAGCCGCTGCCAGTCTGTGACTTGACCCATGACATCATGAACTGATGCATATGATGCTGGCCTATCAGGAGCCTTTGTAGGCCCCTGGAGGTGGGAGTTGGGCAGGCCACTGGGACAGGTTTAAAGAAGGTTGAGCCTGAAGGGTGTCCATCTCCTGACCACTTGTTTGATGTCATCCCATGCAGAGGCTCCTGTCCTACAAGGGGAGGCTTTCTCCTACCTGGTGGAACCTGTGGGGGCCAGTGTCCAGCTAGACTGTGTGGTTCGTGGAGACCCAACACCCAATATCCACTGGATGAAAGATGGCCTTCCCCTGCAGGGCAGCCGTCTCCGGCGTCAGCTACAGAATGGCTCACTGACCATTCACAGGACTGAGGTAAGGCAGGGCCTGGCCCCTCGGTAGGGCCACCCAGGACAACCCTAAACTCTCATTGTTCAGGAAGGTTTTTAGGTTGGCACCTTCTTCTATAATCCACAAAGCATGTCCCTGCCCAGTCTCCAGACATCCTCCCACTCTACCTAGGGGGACCTCCAGCCAGTGACTTAACTTTTCTGTGCCTTAGTCATGGAGCTAATAATTATTTCCACTTAGCAGGGTTATAGTGAAAAATCAGTGAGATGACTCATACCAGGAATTTAAGCGTGGTCAGTGGGTAATGCCCCAAAAGTTTTATTAACAACTCCTGGGGCAAGGTAGGCAGGTAATAGTGCCCCCATGTTACAGACGAAGACACTGAAGCTCAGAGAGGCTCACAAGCAGTAAGTGAAGGAAGCATGACCCCACCCCAGGTCCCAGCTCCTGCTACATGCTGTTTGCAAACCTCGGGTGCTGGGGCAGCTCCCTTTCACCTGCCCTCCTGTGTCCCAGTTTCCAGTGATTGCGCAGAAATCCACAAGTCAGTCTAGTCTCAGGTTCATCTTTGGGTCCTTAATCTTGGAGCATTTTCCTGGACAGCAGTAGTAGCGGGACTAGTAATAATTGCAACAGGCATGGCGGCCACTACTCAAGTACTAACTGTGGGAAGACTCCAGGCCTCACAATTCATGAGCATCATGTCACTTAATACTTATAACAATCCTACCAATTATCTCTATTTGATAGCTGGGGAAACTGAGGCTCCAGAGACATGGGAATGTCCTAGTAATGAGTTCAGTGCAGTAAACAGTAGGGGCAGGATTTGGTCCCAAATCTGGACTCTTCAGTTTGCGCCATGCTTCCCTGAATGGTCCCTTGAAAGTGACCTCATATATCATCTTGGGGCATGGGCAGTGGCCTCAGGCTTCCCTTGCCGCATCTCACAGTGGCACTGCCACTCAGAAGGGACCTGAACCAGTGCTGGACCTGAGTTCTATCCCAAGTCCATGAACAAAGCTTCCTCGGCCACCTAAGTTGGAGAAACACCACAAACCTTCTCCCTTCTGGAAGACTCGAGGTGCGTGCTAGGACAATAAAGGCCTGAGAAATCCTGCAGTTCAGAAACGTGTTGTTGTCTAACTCAGGGCTTCCCAAACTTATTTGACCATGGAATCCTTTTTTCCCCAAGGATTCCCAGATAAATGTGCCCTGTGCCCTGGAGCAGCAGGACTTCGGTGCACACAATTTGGGAGAGGTGGCGCTACGTCATCCTTTTCCCAGCAGTGACTCTCCTAAGGGCCATTATTCCATCCCCTTAGTCACCAGCCCCGGTTCTGGGTGTGCAAAGGAGCTGGATTCTCTTGGCGCATCTAGTGACAAGTGGCTACAGAGGCCCTTCTGATGCACTGCGGAGAACTGGGCGACCCTGGCTGGTTTATTCTCCAAGCTCTTTGCTGGCCAGCTGGGTCTGGGTCCAAGTGTGCCCAGCCGTCCCGAGCTGCTGGTCCTCTCTCATGAGCACCCCACCCCCTGCCCACCTGCAGAGGGACGACGCGGGACAGTACCAGTGCCTGGCAGAGAACGAGATGGGCACAGTGAAGAAAGTGGTGCTCCTTGTACTGCAGAGTGAGTCTTGGCCTCCCTGCCCCCTCTGCAGGGTGGGGAGGTGACACCCAGGGACAGCAATGTCTGGTGTGGCCAAGAGAGGCGTGGCCAGGAGAGGCAGGGCCAGAGACTTGGAAGTCTTTAACTGGTAATTATTCGGAACATAGAACTCAAGTCCCGTGAAATGTTTGCCAAATGTGTATGAGACTCAGGGTTGAGCTAATAAATACTCAGCACCTTCCAGCCATGCCTGGGGGGAGCTGGTTATTTAAAACTCAAAACTCTCATCGAGATCCTGGCCCCAGCTCCTGCACTGTCCAAGCTGTTTATACTTCACCAAGCACTACTGAGCCTCCAAATAATACTGTAAAGTCGTCTCAGTAGGGACTTAGTAGGAAATGTTTTATGAAAGATGAATGCACACTTGGAAAAGAGCGTGCATGGTGGGGTCGATCTCAGCAAAGTTTATAACGTGAACCCAGTTAACCAGCACCTAGATTAGAACAACAGACCAGTGTCAGCTCCCAGAGCCCCCAGCATGCCCCCTTCTACTCATAGGCCCCTGCCCCATAATCATTGTCCCAAGCTTTGCCTGTTTTTAATTGTTTTAAAAACCAGCTTTATAGGGCCAAGTGCAACAGCTCTCACCTATAATGCTAGCCCTTTAGGAAGGCGAGGCAGGATTGCTTGAGGCCAGGAGTTCAGCCTGAGCAACATAGCAAGACCCTGCTCTACAAAAAATAGAAATTAGCCAGGTGTGGCATGCACCCGTAGTCCCAGCTACTCAGCAGGTCGAGGCAGGAGGATCGACCCAGGAATTTGAAGTTACTGTGAGCTGTGATCACACCAGTGCACTCTACTCAGGTCGATAGAGCAAGACCCTGTTTCCAAACAAGAACAAAAATAAAACAACAGCAAAAAATCCCACTTTATTGAGATATAATTTATAGGCCATAAAATTCACCCATTCGTATAATTCATGGGATGCTGCTGAGCCTTAAGGAGGAAGGACATTCTGCCATAGGCTGTACCATGGATGGACCAGGAGGATATTATGCCAACTAACAAAAGCCAGCGACAAGAAGGCAAATACTGCACGATTCCACTTATGTGAAATGCCCAGAGGAGTCAGCATGTAGAGACAGACACACAGGCCAAGTGACAGCAAAGTGGGAGCCAAAGAGAGTGTCCCTGCTCCTCCCAGCCAGGGAAGAGCGGGAGCCTAGTGTGAGGCCTATACTCTCCCACGCTGCCCAGCAATAACGAGGCACCCTCCCTGTCCTGGGGCATCAAGAACGCTGGACCTTCACTAGCCCCTGACAGAAGTGAGGTGGCATCTCCTTTCCTCTGGCTGTGTCATAGAAGGTCTGCGAAAATGGAAGATTAAATAAGAACCCGAGCATTGCATACTGGAACTCACTTGTCCTACCAAGAGCAAGGAAGATCTCAACTCGAATGAGAAAAGACAAACCCCAAACACCAGCTGAGACGGCACAGAAGTTTGAGTAATACTCCCAGGATTTCAAAATAGCCGTCATAAAAACACGTCCTAGAGCAATGGTGAACAAGATGAAGCAAATGAAAAAACAGAAAAATCTCAGCAGAGTGTGGCTGTGGAGTAATTCAAACTTCAGGCCCTTTTCAAGTCTGCCTCTGTGTGACTCTGCTTGGGACCTCCCAGGCCTTCCCTGCACAGATGCTTATTGTCCACGTCTGCCAGGTATGTGTGGGGAGCCGACCCTGCCTTTCCATGGCCCCTCATTTCCAGGCTCTCCCCACTACATTTCAGGCTGGCAGAGCTGCCGTTTCCCATTTGCTTCCAACCAGTTTTGCCACTATTCCCAATCGTCCGTCTCCGGGCACATTTTCACCCTCTGCTGCACCGGACTGCTCCCCCACTTGGGGGGCAAACGCTGCCAGTCTTCACAGCCACCCTCCCCTAATAAACCCGCTATGATGACCACAGCGGGTAGAAGTGGGCACAGTCCCAGGCAGGAAGGCCAGACTTCTGCTCTTATCCAAAGTTCTAGAAGCTTTTATGGGTAAATAGTTCCAAAAGTGTCATTTGTCTTTGGTTGATTTCTAGAGCCCAGAAATAGTTGTTTACACCGATTGTGTCACGTGGCCTCCAATTTTGCCCAGTGTCCTTGTTTCGGGGAGCAGGTCTGCTGGTCTCTGCACAGCCGTTGCAGGAAGTCTTGCTCTTCGTTATTTTGACCTTTAAGTTGAATCATATCAAATGCACTCTGTCAGCCTCTTTTACACCTCATTGTGGCATTTGTTCATTTTGTTCCTGTGGAGTTAGTTTATTCATTCTCATTGCTGTGATTTGCCACTCTAAGGATATGCCACAATGTATCTATGTGTTCCAGCGTAGGTTAGTTTCCAGGTTAGTTTCCAGTTAAAGGTAGTGAAAAGCAGTGCTGCTATGACGTTCTTATGCACGTCTTTTGGTAAACATGAAGATGTACTTGTGTGGTCCAGGGTATTGAGCGGAATTGCTCGGTCATGTAGTCCATAGGAGCTCAGCTTTAGGAGACAATGGTCCTGGTGTGCCACAGTGGTTCCCAATGATATGTCCACATCCTAATCCCCAGAACCTGTGACTGTTACATTATTTGGAAAAAGTCTTTGAAGACGAGATTGTTAGGATTTTGAGATGAGAGATTATCTCAGATTCTTTTAAGGGGCATGAAGTGCTATCACAAGTTTCCTATAAAGACATCCAGGAGGAGATTGGACACACACACACACACAGGCAAAATAAAGGCACAAAATAAAGACACAGGATGGAGTGACACAGCCTCATGTCAAGAAATGCTGGCAGCCAGCAGAAGCCAGAAGAGACATGAAACAGAATCTCCTCCAGAAGGGGGCGTGGCCCCTTGACTGTAGCCCAGTGAAACTGATCCTGGACTTCTGGCTCTCAGCTGTGAGAGAATAAAATTCTGCTGTGTTGATCCCCCAAGTCTGTGGCAATTTGTCACAGCACCACAGGAAGCTAATCCACTGGCAGACCGGGTTCCACCGTGGTTGTGCCAACCTCCCATCCACTGCAGCGTCTCCTCAGCACTGGGCACTCCCCTTTTTTCCGTGTTACACCCTGGAGACTACGGCAGTAAGTGGACAGGAATTACCATCCTCATCTTTCAGATGAGAAAACTGAGGGTCAGGGAGGGACCTGGTGAGAGTCACTCACAGTAGGTGACAGAGCCCAGGTCTACCCTTATAGCCGGACATCACAGAGAGGCACTTCTGGCAGGTGCACCTCTTGCTTCCTAAATGTTGCCAGAACATTTGGAAACAACCTAAATGTCCTGAAGAGAGGCTCAGTTTAGCAAATCACAATGGAGCCAAATGATGGCGTATCACAAAGCCACTTGAAACAAACGTGTAATGGCATGGAAAGGTGGTTATCTATTGTGGAGCAAAAGTAAAGGCAGGTACATGCAATATGATCCTATTTTCACAAGGAAGCAAATGATGCCTAGACAGAGGGAAATACACAGGAATGGGAGCGGGGCAGGATGATCATACGTCCTTCTCCTTTTCTCCTTTCTGCCTCTCTGCATTTTCCAGTATGTCTAAATACGTATTGCTTGAATATGCAAAACCAATCAAATGTTCCTAAAAGCTTCCCGGGCTCCCACAGGTGCCCCAGTGTTCCAGGTGGAGCCCCAGGACATGACAGTGAGATCCGGGGACAGTGTGGCCCTGCGGTGTGAGGCCACTGGAGAGCCAGCACCCACAGTTGAGTGGCTGCGGGCGGGCCGGCCCTTGGAGAGCAGCCAGCGGCTCCGGACCCTGCCCGATGGAGGCCTGTGGCTGCCGCGGGTGCAGGCTGAGGATGCGGGCATGTACGAGTGTGTCGCTTACAACCTCCTGGGCTCTGCCACAGCTCGTGCGTTGCTGGCCGTGAGAGGTACGGGGCATCCGCACCCAGACCTCCCGCACCGTGGGGATTAGTGTGTGGCTTGCAGGGGCCTGGCCCCTCCCTGCCAGCTAGTCACAGACTCAGAATGAACTGCTGGGAGGGCTTTATGGGTCAGCTTGTCTCCCTGGCCCATTTTCGGGGGGGGGGAACTGAGTCTCAGAGTTCTTAGATGTTCCCTACTCACCTTGGACAGGGCACCCTGGCTGTTCCAGCTTAACTGGTACAAACAAGACATCTGTTTGGACACCTCGCAATCCCATGAATGTCCATGGTGCTCTTGGGGGCTGCTGTGAAAAGTCACTGAATTAGCATTTGTCCCGCCCAGCAGTTCTCTGACCCCAGCCAGAGATGCTGTCTCGGGGGTAGACCGAGGTCTGAACAGAGACCCTCCCTACCCTCCCCACACCTGTTTCAGGGCTTGGTCCCTCTGTAGTTGACAAGCCCCCAGTCCAAACCACACAGCTGTGCACATGGCCTCTGTATGCCTTCCTTGCAGTGTGTAATACATATGAGGGCTAAAACCACAGACCTGTCTAACAGGTCTGCAGGCGAGAAACCTAAGACCCTCATGGGGTCTTCTCAGGGCTGTGACAATCTGTGGTACCCTCCTCCCCAACTTGCTGCTGGTTTGCTGCTGATCTCTGCATCTCTTGGCTTCTAGAAGCATCATCTCATCTCTGCCCTTATCTTCACATAACATCCTGCCTGTTGGTGTCTATCTCTGATTTCCCTATTATTCTGGAGTACAGGAGATAATTAAAAATAAACAAATAAAAAAATAACAAAATGCAAATTTCCCCTATTATAAGGACACCAACCCTAACGACCTCCTTTTAACTTGTCCTCTAAAGACCCTCTCTTCAAATAAGGTCACAATCGGAAGTCCTGAGGTGAGGACTTCAACATATTAATTCCAGAGGGGGATGCACAATTCAGCACATAACAGCCTCCTTATTTATTTAATGGCAACAAGTATCATTCCTTCACCTACACTAACTATAGAAAGGCCAAATCATACAAATTCTATGAACAATAAAGTAATTCTCCCCCGTAGTTAAATTACCAGACATAGCTTGGGCAATTATTTGGGGATAGATTCTTCCACACTTTTTTTCTTTGAACCTAAGAGATACCGTTTCTTCTTTTTACAAACGAGGTCAAAGTTACAGGTTGTCTTTATAACCTGCCGTTTTAACTCTACCTTGGACAACGTCCCAGGGGAATGAACGCAGGTCTGCGTCTTCTTTATTGGCTTCTGAGCATTCCATGGGGATGGTTTTTATCTTGATTTCTTTTAGCTCTGTTAAATAAGCAACACAGTTTATTTTTCCAGTTTCCCCTCTAAAATCCATGCCATGCTGTGGCATCCACCTTTGTATGCTGGCCTGAATACTTCTGGATGAGAAATTCCTGCAAGGGGCATGGTGGGTAAAGGGAGTTCAACACCTAACGATACGCCTGTCTTCCCTCCTGCCTACCTCATTCCTCCTGCCCCTGGCAGGTCCCAACCCTGGCCTCAAGAGGGACAAGAAGCTGCTGAGTCACCCCATGTCTGAGAAAGTTGGCAGTGGCTGGCCAGGCCTGGGTTTCCAATTTCCTGTCCCCTTCTGAAACTGCCCAGGTCATGCTATTGCCTTCTTATCCGGAGTGACCAATTCCTTCCTCTTCCTCTCATTAAAAGGGCAGGAGTGGGTTCACGGCCCTTCTTCCATCCCTCCCATAAACCCCAGAGCAGCGGATATTGACGAGAACCATCCCAGATGGACAGCAAATCTCATCAAATCTCATCTAGAGTCTGCAGGAAATAGTACTGCTCCCTAGAATCCAGAATTAGCTAGCCCCCTGATTTTTCCATTTAGGATCCTGGTGGTTGAGTGTTTTATGTTATTTTTTGACAGATCATGGGCAATTTGTTGTTAATTTCCCCCGAGAGCTGGTAAGTGAAGAGACAGGCTAACTTCTGTCTCTCACCCCCTCGAATGCCATCTGCCTAAACAAGACAGCTGCTCCATTAGTCAGAGGAAGTGCCCTGTGCTTGTGCCATCCATTTGATTAGTGCTCAAGAGCATCTGCTTGCAGACTGCCTGGCGGCTGCCAGGAAACCACCCCACCCCAACCAGCTGCAGGGCGTCTGGAGCCAGCACCACTGATGGAATGGGGAATGTTCAGGTGATGGCACTCGGATCTGGCTCAGGGCCCTGATCCTCCAGTTGCCATCCCCCCATCATGGGCTCCTGCATGTCTGTGGTCCCACCTCCTCATTTTACTCAGTTGTGGCTTGGGGGCCTGATGTGGCCAGGTTTTAAGGAAGGTGATGGCAGAGCCAGAATTAGAAGCTGGCACCGCAGCCCAGCTCAGGGTTCCCCCTAACAGCTTCCCTTCACTGTTGGAGCCAGGACCCCCTGGATGTTAAGTCCATTGCCTGTTAGCTGTGTGTCCTTGGGTGAGTTTCTTCACCTCTCTGAGCCTCTGATTCCTTCATGAAATGGGAATGACAACTGTGGGCACCAGGATGGATAGCGAGTCCACTGTTCTTTTTCTTCTTCACAGGGGAGCCCCGGGGGAGCCGGGGCAGCATGATTGGGGTGATCAATGGCCAGGAATTTGGTGTGGCCATCCTCAACACCAGTGTAAAGCAGGACGTGCATTCTGGGGTCACCACCATCCAGAGCAGCATCAGCCACATCCCAGCAAATGTGGGTAAGCGGGGTCAACAGTGTCATCTGCATCTGAGCCCATTGTCCCAGACCGCCAAGGACCCTCTGGCACCTGCTAGACCCAGGGGGAGGCAAAGCCTGCATGCCCAGGCTTGCTCAGGGCCTAAGAACTAGAGCATGTCTGCCTCCAGCAGCTAAATCCAAGCCAGAGTGGTCTTGGGTACCGGCAGCATTCTCTCTGCCTCACAACCCCCCGACAGAATGCAATAGCAGCATTCAAAATCAGACTGAGAGTGTGAAGAAGTCAGATTCTGTACTTGCAGGAGCTCAGGTCATGGTATGTGAAGCCACTGATTGCTCTTGAGGCTCTTCCCCATGGTCAAGGCCAGGGCTGATAGGACTGAGGGGACCACCAATAAAGGGATGCCAGCTGGAGGTGACAAAAAGCAGGAAATGTGGAAAATCAAATTAGCTAGAAAACCTAAAGGGCCAAGAACGGTGCATAGGCACACTGACCCGTCACATGGGTGTCTGAGTGGACTCGTGTCTGGGAGGCTTGCAGACTTGCCAGGGTGGACCTCGCTGTCTTGCTCTTTCCAGGGGACCAGTGAGCAGAGGAAGGGCAGTGCTCACGGGGTCTTTACTAAGTGTGACTCTTCTGAAGCTGCCCTTGACCACAGTCCTATGTGGCGAATGTGAGGTCGGGGGACTTTGCCAGGGGTCACACCTAGCTGGCTGCCAGCAGAGAGCCAATGAGGCCAGAGGTGACTGCTTATTCCAGGTGCAAGAGGAAGAGCAATAGAGAAACATCTGTCCCCAAGCCAGTGGGAACAGACGCACAGAGGTAGAGAAGGATCTACGTGCACAGGGGCCCAGCTGGCTCCCATTAACACAAGCTGTCACCATCTCTCACCCTGAGCAAGGAGGGAGTGAGCCATGTCCCCTTGCCCAGTCTTTGGTCCCACTTGGCCCCAAGAGGAAGTCCAGGCTGCAGGTGATAGTCTGAGAGTCCAGGAATTCATTGACTTTTTGCAAATGGTTTAGAGTAATCCTTCCTCTCCTGGGCTCTTCCAGAAGGAAATTTTGTTAATTTTCAACTCAGCCCAGCAAATATGTAATGACAGTTCAGAGAGTCCCAGGCTCCGTGGTGACCCAGGAGTCCACAATCTGTATTTACTGAACTGAGTTGAATATCAGCAAGTCATGTGGATTTCTTTCTATACATTTCTTTTGCTATTTTTACAATAACTCTGTGAAATAGATTATTTGCCTTCTCCACTTCTCAGGTTCTGGGTAAGTAACTGGCACAGGTAGTCAAGAGCCTGAGCATGGGCTGGGAGGGAGGGAAGGAACTGAGCTCCCCTGGGGGCAGTGGGGAGCCACAGATGGACCTAGAGCAGGAGAGTGGCCACCATGAAACTCCAGCCCTAACCCAGCCTCCGGGCCCTGCCCCACCCAGGGCCTCTGATGCGAGTGCTTGTGGTCACTATCTCTCCCATCTACTGGGCCCTGGCTGGAGAGAGTGGGGAGGCCCTGAATGGCCATTCCCTGACGGGTGGCAGCTTCCGGCAGGAGTCACATGTGGAGTTTGATACAGGTGAGCAAGGTCTCCCCTAAGGTGGGCTGGGTGGGCTTGAGGCCTGAGCTCAGGACCTCCCCTCATGGTGACTTGGGACTGTGTGGGGCGGATTGTAGGGGAGCTGCTCACAATGACCCAGGTGGCTCGGGGCCTGGATCCTGATGGCCTCTTGCTCCTCGACATGGTGGTTGATGGCATTGTCCCTGAGAACCTAGCTAACGAAGATCTTCAAGTGCAGGTAGGGGTCACGCCCTGGGGTGTGCAGGCATGAGGTGTCCTGTCCCCAACCACCCAAAATCAGCCAGGCCCCCTTTCCTTTCTAACATCCCAAGAGAGGCTGGGTCATAGTCTTGGACTCAGGGTAGGACTAGCAGGTTATAACAGGCTCAGCTGGGGGCCCAGTGGGAGGACACTCTGAACCCAGCTTCCTGGGGGAAAGAGGATTCTCCCCATTTCATCAAGAAGAGTACAGCGAGAAGCGAGCGGCCCGAGGCTGCCCCGCAGGTTGGAGGAAGAGCTAAGAGGCCCACCCAGTTCTCCCCTTGAGTTGGGGCTGAGTTGAAACCCGGCATCCTCCTCCTCCCCCTCCTCTTCGTCCTCCAGGATTTCCAGGAGCGTTATGTGCAGACAGGGCCCGGCCAGCTGTTTGTGGGCTCTACGCAGCGCTTCGTCCGAGGTGGCATCCTGGCTTTCCTGCGCTGCAACCACAGCATCCAGTACCCTGCGGCCCGGGGCCTCCAGCCCCAGCTGGTGCAGAACCTGCAGGCCTCGGCTATCAGCACGGCCTTCGACCCCGAGGCCGAGGCCCTGCGCTTCCAGCTCGACACAGCCCTGCAGACTGGTGAGGCCCCCACCCTTTTCCCCCACCACGCACTGCCCCAGCTAAAAATGCGTCTGGCTGAAGGCCATCCCCACCCCCTGCATCCCTGACCAGGGGCCAAAGACAGGGGAACTGAGACAGCTCGTCTGGTCTGCTTACCTCCAAACTGTCCCCACTCCTGTCCATCTACCAACACCCCTCACAGAGACATAGCTCTTCAGGCCACTCTGGTTCAAACCTCTGTAGTCTTTCCCCAGACTCCAAGGTGAAGGTCAAGCCACACCCCAACCCCCTTCTCTCAAGGATGCCTATACCAGAGGCCCCACTTGGAGCCCCTGTCAGAACCCCTGGAGACTCACATGAACATGCCTTAAATTCCCACCCAGGACATACTAAAGATACCTATCCAAAGGTTTTTGACATTAAACAAGACATAGTGGTAAGAGCACAGGTTTGCAGTCAGGCAGATCCTGGTTCAAATCCTAGCTGCCCCACTTTCTGGCTGTGGGACCTTGGGGGCAATGCCCAGGCCCTCTGTGAGTCTCAGTGTTCCCACCTGCACATGACATGGCCCACCTTGCAAGGTATTGGTAGCAGAGATGCTATCTCTAAAACCCTAGGTGGGCACCTAGAGGCCACTTTGTCAGTGATTGTCCCTACAGTTACTAAACTGGGCTCCAGAATAGTCAAGAGGCTGAGCACGGGCAGGGAGTGAAGGGGCTGAACCCACCTTTGTTCATACTACAATCCACACTCTCCCTTGCCCTTCTGCACACCCACCTCATGCAGCGCTGGACCCTTGGGGGCGCGGTCTTGTATGCATTGACCGTCTGTGTTTCACTTTAATGGTTTCTCCTGGGTCTGTCTGGCCTTACTGCCCAACCCCAGGAGGAGCCCCTCAGGCGTGTCCCACAGCCAAGGGACCTGAGTGGGGAATAAGCTCACTGACTCGCTGGCACCATCCTGGCTGTGTCCTGGCTGAGGATAGGCTCAGTTCCCAACTGGGGACACTATCTGGCCAAGCCAGCAGTGAAGAGCTGTGAGCCCAGCTATGGCCAATGCAGCTTTGAGGGTCTGTGTCCTTAGGACATATCCCCTTGACCCCACAGAGGAGAATGAAGTTGGCTGCCCTGAGGGCTTTGAGCTGGACTCCCAGGGAGACTTCTGTGTGGGTGAGTGTTTCCCAAGTTCCCACATGGACCTGGGAGGCCTCTGGGCAGGAGAGCCCAGGAGCAGGGACCACCAGACCCCTTCCCACCCCAGACAGGGACGAGTGCTCAGGCGGCTTGAGCCCCTGCTCCCACTCCTGCCTCAACGCACCTGGACGCTTCTCCTGTTCTTGCCCGGCCGGCTTCACCCTGGCCTGGGATGACAGGAACTGCAGAGGTGAGTGGACCCTGTAGGGAAAGGTGCTCCTCAGACCTGGTACAGGTATGCAGGAGGGTCCCTGGGGCCAGCTGTCTAGGGGCATTGGATGCCAGGCTGGGGGGTCCCAATGCCATATCCCCACCAGGTCCCTTCCTGCTATGGGGGTTGCAGAAGGGTGAGGCTCAGGTACCAGGAACAATGGACATCCCCAGAGCCACATGGGCAGCCACCACATGCTGGGGCCACTTATACCTGCTGAGCCTGGTCTCGGCCTCGGACACTTTCCCAACACTAAGCATCGTTGCAGTAGGCTAGAGCTGGCAAGTGGGCCATTGTGCGATTGCCCTGCATGCTCTGTGTGTCCCCCTCAGCAATGCTTCTGGGTGACAGATCTGATCTGACCCTGGGGGGCTTTCTTGGTGCTGCCTCCTGATCTGCACCTCTTCACTCTCACCAGCAAGGCCGGGTGCCCCGGCTGCAACCTTGTATTGGAAGCTGCAGCCCCTTGGGTGGGCTCTGAGTTTGGGGGCAGGGCATGGGCAGGATGACGGAAAGAGCTAGCAGAGGCGGGGACCTTACAGCTAGGGCTTCTCAGCCTGGGAGCAGGGCAGCGTGGGTAGGCTGGGCCAGAGCCAGGGTGGTGAGGAGGGCCCACAATGCCCCCGCAGATGTGGATGAGTGCGCAGGGGACGCCCACCTCTGCCCAGAGGGACAGCGCTGCATGAACCTGCTGGGGTCCTACCGCTGCATCCCTGACTGTGGGCCTGGTTTCCGGGTGGCCGCTGACAGGGCCGGCTGTGAAGGTGACAGGGGCATGGTGTGGGGCCCGTCTATCCTCTAGGGAACCCAGAGGTTTCCAGGGTTCAGCTGGTGGGAGGGGGAATGTTACTGGGATGCTGGCCCTTCAGGGTCACCAGACCTCTCTTAGCAGAAGGAGGCCAGGGAGGCCAGGGACAGAGCTTGAGTCTCAGCCCAGCCTGGCTCCTGGCAGCTTGAACAACTTGGACAAGTGTCTCTTCCTTCTGGACCTCATGTTTTTCCTCTGTCTAATGATGGGGGACCAGGTCAGGGATGGCAAACACGTGCTACTTCCACTGCACTTCCCGGTGCCCCTCGTGGGTCTTGGCCCAGCTGGAGATGGCCTCTGAATCCCTCTCCAAGCAGTGCTCCCAGAAGCTGTATGAATCAGCTTTTTTTTTGCAGTTTTTGGTTAGGGCTGGGTTTGAACCCCCCACCTCCGGCATATGGGGCCTGCGCCCTACTCCTTTGAGCCATAGGCGCCCCCCATGGCATCAGCTTTTGAGATGAAACCCAGGTGCCACCCCAGATGGGTGACCCCCAGGGTCCTTCCCACTCTAGCAGGCTATGGTGTCATAATTATGGGTTCGCCTGGCTGCTCTGGAGAGGCTGTGCTGGGGAGAAGGAAGCGCGACAGGGCCTGACGGGGAGGATGCACCATTGCAACTCCACAAGCCTCAATCAGCAGGGCAACCTGACCAAAATCAGGCTCTGCTGGCCACCTGCCCCCTCCCTTCCTCCTCTCCGTTTTTTAGGTCTTCCCCCACACCTTGCTCCTCAGCCCTTCATAGGCCCCAGCCAATCCTCTCCTCACCGTGACGACCCCACAGTGAGGTGGTGTTCTTACCCTCCTGACGGTCGAGGAAACCAAAGCTCTGAAGGGAGAGTTATCTGCAGGCCTGGAATCTGGCAGAGCTCTGTGCGACCTGAGACACTGCCTCCAACTCCAAAGCCCACCTTTCTAGCCCCCCCTTGCTTTTATACCCAAACCCTCTTGACCTCCCGGCTGGTATAATTGAGAGCAGTGGCACATTCAGCCTGGTGGCACTGAAGTTAAAGGAAGGGACAGGGAGGGGGCCTAGATGTGGAAAGAGATGGCACATCTTTGGGGTGAGGACCTCTGAGCTAGGCAACACCCTCTGATGACGCCTCTGCCTCCCAGATGTGGACGAATGCCTGGAGGGACTGGATGAGTGTCACTACAACCAGCTCTGTGAGAACACCCTGGGCAGTCACCGATGCAGCTGCCCCAGGGGGTACCGGATGCAGGGCCCTGGCCTGCCTTGCCTAGGTATGGGGACACCCACCCCCTGGTGACTACCCTCTGCTCCCGGGCAGTGCGTGTTCATGGCAGTGGTGCTGGTAGTTCTGAGAATAACCACACGGCAGCCAACAGTGACCGTGTACTCACCAGGCGCCTGGATTCTGCTTTCCCTGCTTGTGACACCAAAATCTCACCCCTGTCCCTGTGGGTCACCTTCCCTGGGATGCCAGGAGGAGAGGGTGGATCTCAAAGGGGCTCAGGAGGTAGAATTGACCCACTAAAGGGTTCAGGGACCAAGGGGAGCTAGAATCCTGGATGACACTCAGAGATGGGGGAGGCTGGGAATGGCCCAAGAAAGGGACACCTTTGGAGACGGGCCCATGTAAGCAGCTGAATTCTGGGGGGTGTGAGCAAGAAAGGAGGCTGGAGACAGGTGGAGTGGCCCCTGGCTGCTGCCATGAGCCCTAAGCCACCCTCTGCCCTGGCCTCACCCCTGCAGACGTCAACGAGTGCCTGCAGCTGCCTAGGGCCTGCGCCTACCAATGCCACAACCTCCAGGGCAGCTACCGCTGCCTGTGCCCACCAGGCCAGAACCTCCTCCGTGATGGCAAGACCTGTGCTCTACAGGAGCGGAATGGACAAAATGTGACCACTGTCAGCCACCAGGGCCTTTTTGTACCCTGGCCGCAGCCCCGGGTTCCCATCCCTGTTGGCTCCCATCATGCCTGGGTTTCCCTCCGTCCAGGACCTGGAGCCCCGAGCAGCACGGGCCGGGCCTGGTGCCCCCCCGGCTTCTTCAGGCAGAATGGAGTCTGCACAGGTATGACCAGGTCCCAATCATCCATGGAGGCGCATCCTCCATGTTATCTTGAGCTCCAGGGCTGGGCAGGGCCACCACCCACTGAGTTCCGACACCCAGGGGGCACAGGCCAGTGGCGGGTGGCAGATAGTTGCCTCCTTGATACTGGGCATCTCAGAGCCTCTGGATGCTAACAGGCAAGGAGGCTCCAAGACGGAGATGGAACATTTTCTAAACCATCTGACTTCAGGACACTTTGCCCAGGAGGAAGGCCCCCTGGACAAGTGTTCCCAAGAACCCACTTTGAAAAACACTTCTCTGGGCACTCAGAGGCAAAGCAGTCAGGGAGGGAGATGTTCTAGAGTGAAGGCGATGTTGGGCAAACAGAATGTGAAGAGGGACTGGACAGGGGAGAGGGTCGAGAGAGGAATGGACCCCGTAGAGGCGAGCCCTGGGCTGCAGAGAGGGTCAGAGAAGAGGCACAAGGCTGAGGGCTGGCACTTCGCTATTCCCACCTATGGTGGGGTTGGTGTCCCCCTCTCTGTGCCCTACTGAGAGTGGGGTTGGGCCCGTGGGGTTCCCTCTTGCCAAGCCCAGGGACTCCCCAAGCCCTGCATGTGGGCCCAGGGAGGGGACCAGGTTGCCCCAGAGCCTGGCAGGCAAGGCAGGTGGCCACCTGGGCCTCTGTGACTCAGCGTGTCTCTCTGCCTGGTTCCCCACCCTGACCCCACCACTCATGCCCGGGCCAGACCTCGACGAGTGCCGGGTGCGGGGCCTGTGCCAGCATGCCTGCCGCAACACCAAGGGCAGCTACCAGTGCCTGTGTCCCGCCGGCTACCGCCTCCTCCCCAGCGGGAAGAACTGCCAGGGTGAGCCAGGGCCCAGGCAAGCCACCTCCCAGATGCCGGAGGGGGTGGGGTGGGCAGCCGGGGACAGGGCGTGTGAGGATTTCACCCACCCTTCACAGCCATCCTATGAGGTCGGGCAGGGAGGGGAGCAGAGGGGTCACATGACCACCCCAGGCCCCCACACTCCAAACAGGAGCCTCAAGCAATTACATGGGCAGGCCCTGAAATCAGCCTGCCGGGCCAGTGCCAGCTCTGCTGTGTCGCTCACAGTCACCTGCTTCACCTCTCTGAGCCTCAGCCTCCTGGTGAAACAGGACTAACACAGTCCCCCTCAAATAGCTGGGATGGGACCTGCAGAGGACAGGCACAGAGCCAGCACAGTTGCTGCTGGGAGCAACAGTGATGTCCCCCAACTCCTGAGCTGGGCACCTTCTCTGGCACACACCGGGGCAGGGGCATGCTGCTTCCCCTGCCCTAGCAACAGGGATCTGCCAGCCTGGCCTGTTTCCATCCTCATTGTCATGGGGATCAGGGAATGTCCTCTGAGAAGGGCAGGGCTCCACAGGGAGACCAGGATGCTGTGCCCACAGGCAGTGGACACTCTAGATCAAAGGGCAAGTGGTCGCCCAAGACAAGCCCCAGGTCTGTGAAGCCCTGCAGCCAGACACTAGACTCAGGAACTCCCCACAGCTCCCACCACCATGCCCTGGAAAGACACCCCACAGGTGGGCAGGTGCTAGGGACCCCTGCTGGGCTGTCACAGGTCAGACTGGCAGGGGACAAAGGAAGAAGGGCTGCCCACCTCGCTGGTCAGCAAAGGCATTTCTCCTGACTCACGCCCTGTTCTCTTGCCTCCCCTCATCGGTGTTTTGGGCGCATCTTTGCTCGACTTTTCATCCCTTCCCCCACCCAGACATCAATGAATGTGAGGAGGACGGTGTTGAGTGTGGGCCCGGCCAGATGTGCTTCAACACCCGAGGCAGCTACCAGTGTGTGGACACATCCTGTCCTGCCACTTACCGGCAAGGCCCCAGCCCTGGGTAAGGGGCTCAGCTAGGTGGGGGGTAGGTGGGGGTGGGAGGACACTACCTGCCAGGAGCTGCCACTTCCCATCTGGCTCCTGTGCCCTCCAAGAGTATATTCCGCAGCCACTCGGGGTGCAAGCTCGCCTTGACACTGTTGCTGCCGTGAGAGGGACGGAGGTGTGCATGGAGTGCTATGGACAGGGAGAAGGCCAGAGGAGGGAGGGAGCAGGACACACATGAACACACAGATAAAACCCAGGCCCATGAACGCTGCCCAGAGATGTACACAAAACCCCGGGACTTCAGGAGGCTGAGGCAAGGGAATCACCTAAGCCCAGGAGTTGGAGGTTGCTGTGAGCTGTGTGATGCCATGGCACTCTACCAAAGGTGATAAAGTGAGACTCTGTCTCTACAAAAAAAACAAACAAACCCCGCCCCCCCCAGGACTCAGACAGGGCTACAAACCCACACAAAGAGGATCAGAGGCAGGAGGGCCCAAGGGCAGGGCTGCTGTGGTTAGGAAAGTGTCCTGGGGCAGGGAACTGCCCTGGACCTTACCAAACAGGAAAGCTAGGCTAGGGGTGGCAGTGGGTGCCCTGGGTAAGGCTCAGCGTTTCTTTGAGCCTCCGTCCCAGCTCCGCACAGTAAATCCCAGGCGGTGACTCAGCTCCGAGCACCTGCAGGTGGACCTGGAGGGCTCTAAGTTGCCGGCTGCCCTTCGCCTGCCGGGCATCCCTGGGGCATGGACTGAGAAAGTCCACTGGGGGACTGCTCCCAGGGGAAAGAGCATGTCTCCGGCTTCTTCGGGCCTCATTTGTCGATCTCTACCATGGGCTGACAGTGGTGCTTGCAGAGAGGGCATCCGCGGCGTGGGCCTGAAGTTGGGGGTGACAAGCAGGGTGTGTGCAGCACTGCAGAGGGTCGGGGTGGGGCCGGTTTCTGTGGTAGGGCCATGCTCCGCTCTGAGGACAACCCCGGGTCAGCCCAACTCTGTCTGTGCTGCTCCGTAGGACGTGCTTCCGACGCTGCTCGCAGGACTGCGGCGCCGACGGCCCCTCCACGCTGCAGTACCGGCTGCTGCCGCTGCCCCTGGGCGTGCGCGCCCACCACGACGTGGCGCGCCTGGTCGCCTTCTCCGACGCCGGGGTCCCAGCCAACCGCACTGAGCTCAGCGTGCTCGAGCCTGACCCGCGCAGCCCGTTCGCGCTGCGCCCGCTGCGCGCCGGCCACGGCGCCGTCTACACCCGCCGCGCCCTCACCCGCGCCGGCCTCTACCGGCTCACCGTGCGCGCCGCCGGGCCGCGCCACCAGAGTGTCTTCATCCTGCTCATCGCGGTGTCCCCCTACCCCTACTGAGGCAGGGAGGGTCACTAGCTGTAGCTCTGGGACCAGTGTGACCCCCTAGGAAGCGGGGCGGGGAGGAGCCGACCGGCCCCCACCGCCTGGCCAGGCTAGGAATGGTACAGGGTGGCCCTGGCCCATGCCATCTGCTGTAGCAAGAGGAGCGTCATCTTCTGCCGCCCCCGTGCGTCAACGAAACCGTCAGTAAACACAACCCCGTGCCTAGCCTTGATCCCAGGACAGCGAGGACCTGAGTTCGCACAGGCAGGTGCCAAAGGTTGCCTTTAGGTGGCAAAGCCCCAGGCGAGGCTGGGGGTGACGCCTCAGAGGGAGCTGGGCAGGCACACAGGGCACCAGGGTGCCCAAGGGGAGGGGCAGACCCTGTGCTGACGGCAGCAGCGGTCCCTGTCCACACTCTGACACTGTCGTTCTGAACCCAGCCTGTGTGTACAATATAAAAACGATTTTTTTTTAACCAATGTGGTGTCTTTGTCTACTTAATTTGCTTTATAAGGAGGAGCTTTGGCGGGGAGGGAGACCCAGTCCGCGCACCCCTTTCTATTTTGATCCCGGACCACTAGAGTAGGAGTCCAGCAGAAATCCCAAATAAAACCTCTTTATGTTAGATCTTTAGACTTGCACACCCTACATGTCTGCAACTCTGTACCCTTTGACCTACATCTCCCCAATTTCTCCCTGTCTCTGCCCTTGGTAACCTCCATTTTCTTCTCTATTTCTATGTATTCAACTTTTTGTTTTTTTAGATTCCACATTATAGGTGAGATCATTTTCTTTGTGGCTTATTCATGATTAAATAATAGATTTTAGTATTTTAATAAATGAATTGAATTCATTCGTTTAATCTGTCACTCAAGATTCAAATGAGTTTTACTTTAATGCCGTGAAATCTTCGTGCTCACAAGCTCACGTTCTAATGGCAAAGGGCATGTGGACTGCAAGCAAATGAAGAGTGAAATGTGGGCCTGCCCATTAGTGATGGCATGTTAGGGAAGAGAAAAGTTGGAAAGGTGGGAGCGGGGTCAGGGTAAGCATCCCCCAGCTGATGGGTTTTGAGAAGAGCCCTCAAGAAGGTGAGGAGGGGACACACGACATCATGGGACACCACATGGAGGGGAACGAGGTTCCTGGAAGAACAGCAGGTGCCAGGCCTGAGGCAGGAAGTTGGAGGTGGGTGAGAAGGAGGGAAAGGGGAGAGAGAGGTTGGGTGAGACAGGTCAGGGGGCTTGGAGCAGATCCTGTGGGTACTTTGGGCCACTAAAGGGACTTTGGCTGTGACTCAGTGAGCTGGGGAGATTGCATATGTGTGTACTGGCTCCAGGGTGCTGGGGGAAGGGCAGGTAAAAACCGAGCACAGCCCAGAGCAGTTAGTCTTCTCCAGGCCTCCTTCCTGGGCTAATGGAAAGCTGTTCCTTTCTCCCTGTTCCTCCTGCTTAGTGTGACTTGATCATCTTCCCCAAACGTCCCCTTTGTCTCACCTGGCCAAAGGAAAAGCTGTCACAGTTATTTCCCGGATTATTATGGCTGATGGTCAGACTGTCTAATCTAAACCAAGACATCCAGCAATCCTGGGACAAACAGAGAAGAAATCACTGTCTATTTTATAGATGGAGAAAGGGAGGCACAGGGAGGGAATGTGATTCTGTCACTTGACTGGTTACAGTTAGGTTTGGACTCTTGATTCCAACTAACAGCCCCAATAGGGCACTTCTTATCCCTCAGGGCACTTCTTTCTACCAGTTTCCTTTAAACCAGTCTACAAAGTCTTTCCATTAAGGGCCAGATTAGTAAATATTTTTGGCTTTTCAAGACACTAGTCTCTGCCAAAACTACTCACCTCTGCCGTTGCACTGGAGAAGTAGCCAAGGAGGACACAGAAATAGATGGGGACGGCTGTGTTCCAGTGGGGACACTAGATTTTAAGTTTATTGTCATTTTCACAGTCATGAGATATTATTCTCATTTTTTCCAACCACTTAAAAATGTAAAAGCCATTCTTAGATTGCAGGCTTAATAAAAACAGGTTCAAACTATAATTTGCTGACCCCCAGATTAAAGCACAGAAGTTGCTGGTGGTGGAATTCCAGGCTGGGTACAGAGAGTGGGGGAGGAGGTCCCTCCCTACCCCAATGCACCCAGGGCCCACCTGTGAGTTGGATTGAACACCCTTCCTTGTGCAACCCTAGGGGTCATGTGTCAGAGCTGGGGCTTTGTTCTTTCCTGGGCTGTTAATCTTTTTTTTTTTTTTTTGCGGTTTTTGGCCAGAGCTGGGTTTGAACCCACCACCTCCAGCATATGGGGTCAGTGCCCTACTCCTTTGAGCTACAGGCGCCGCCTGGGCTGTTAATTTTTTATGGAACCAGGACTTGGCAGCCCAAGAAGAGAGAAGGGTCAGCCCCAGGGCCAAGGCAGTGCAGAGTCAGGACCTTCAGAGAAGGTTCAGACTCCTCTGTCTCCCCTGCTTCCTCCTCTCTCCAGGCCTGCCCAGGCCTCTTGTGTTTGTAAAACTACCATTTGTTGAGTCTCTATCAGTGTCTTATCGATTTGAGTTTATTTAATCTTCCCAGGAGCTCCAGAGCCAAAAAATAGTGTCCACTTTCCACATATGAGGGAATGGGAACTCAGAGAAGATGAGCCACTTATCCATGTCCACACAGCCTGCAGGGGAAGAGAAAGACACAACCCAGACCCATCTGACCCCAGAGCCCAGGGTTCTAACCACCAGGGGCCTGGGTCTTTACTCTCCCAGGGGATAGATAGAAGGGCCTTTGGCAATTCAAGATCTAAGGAGCCAAAAGGAAATGTCCATTCATCCAGCCCCCATCCTCCCCACCACCCCTTCCTTTTCTGTTTGAGGCTATGAAACAGAGCCTGGTGAAGAAGAGTGACTTTCCAAGGTTATGCAGCTAGTCCGGCAGAGCAGGCCTGGGGCCCAGGCTCTGACCCAGTCCCTCACACCCACATCCTGTTACCCTGCCCACAAGGATGGTCATGAGCAGAGGGGACGCAGCCCACTCAAGCTGCAGCCAGGGCCAGAAGGGTGTTGTCCATTTCTCTTTTTCCAGCTGTCAGTTGTCATTAGCCAAGACTCTGTCCAGCTGCCCCACCCCCGGTGCCACTTGGCCTCTGAGGCTGTTTTGCACCATCAGAGGTGAAAAACAGCTCTGCGGCTCCCTCACCAAATGCCCTAATGTGTTTTTTCCAAGAACCCAACAACTGGACTCTATGTTCTTCTTGGGGGGGGGGGGACTGGCAACCTGAGGTCCAGCCTGGAGGACACGCTCTGTTTCTAGGGCCAGTGCCCAGACTTGGGCAGCAGCAAAGTGACTTCTGGTTCAGGGCAAGGTCCTTGAATTCTCTGCACAGCCAGCAGGTCCAGAGGAGAGAGGGGGAGGAGAGGAGGAAGCCGGCTCCCTGCTTCTGTGCACAGGCTGTATCTGTGCCTTCAGGTCACTGGGGTATAGATGAGATGTCCACTCAGCTTGTCCTACAGCAGTTCAGACAAGTGGCCACAAAAGTCAGAGCCAACCCTAAGAAAAGCCACCCTGGCTGCCGTGTGGAGCGTGGATAAGAGTGGATGGTGAGCAAGGCAAGAAGACAGGTGAGGAGTCTCCCGCACAGGTGCAGGTGACAGGTCATGGTTATCTAGGCAAAGACAACAGCAGTCAGAGCAGAGAAGGAACTAGAGCCCTCACATTACTCCATTTTGCTGCTGGAGACTTCAGGCCTCTGCCATGTGCCAGCATCAGAACATATGACAAGCAACTGATCTGGTGGGGAGAGAGGAGGATTAGAGAGGCCCCTCTAAGGAACAGTAAGTGCAGAGACCATATGGCAAGAAAGAGCCTGACACACTGCAGCAACTACAAGCAGGCCACATAGTGGGTGCACAGCAGGTGAGGGCAGAGGAGGAAGAAGCATAAGCCTGGAGAGTTGATCCTAAGAGAGAAGAGCTCATCAAAGTCTTATTTCAGAAATCATTTCATTTATTAATATTTCAGTACACATCGCTAAAACTTTACAAATCTTTTTTTAACAATCATTATTATTATACCTAAAAAAAAAAATCAATGGTAATTCTTTGCTATCATCAAATATACTGTCAGCATTCAAACTCTCAATTGTTCATAAACATATTTCTTTTGCACTTAAAAAAAAAAAAAATCAGGATCCAGGCTTGGCGCCTGTGGCTCAATGGGCTAAGGCGCCAGCCACGTATACCTGAGCTGGCGGGTTCAAATCCAGCCCAGGCCTGCCAAACAACAATGACGGCTGCAACCAAAAAATGGCCGGGTGTTGTGGTGGGCGTCTATAGTCCCAGCTACTTGGGAGGCGGAGGCAAGAGACTCGCTTGAGCCCAGGAATTAGAGGTTGCTGTGAGCTGTGATGCCATAGCACTCTATCCAGGGTTACAATTTGAGGCTCTGTCAATAAAAAAAAAAAAAAAAAATCAGGATCCAAACAAGGTCTACACATTGTGTTTGATTGTGTCTTTTATGTCTCTTTTAACCCAAAGGTTCCCCTTTTTTTTTTCTTAAAAATTTAAAAATCAGGCCAGGATTAGTGGCTCACACCTGTAGTTCAAGCACTCTGGGAGGCCAAGATGGTGGATTGCTTAAGCTTAGGAGTTCAAGACCTGCCTGAGCAAAAGTGAGACACTGTCTCTACAAACAAACAAACAAACAAACAAACAACTAGCCAGGCATTATGGTAGGTGTCTGTAGTCCCAGCTACTTTGGAGACTGAGGCAGGATTACTAGAGGCCAGGAGTTTGAGGTTGCTGTGAGCTATGATGACACCACGGCACTCTATCCAGGGTGACAGAGTCTCACTTTGTTGCCCTCAGTAGAGTGCTGTGACATCATAGCTCACAGCAACCTCAAATGCTTGGGCTCAAGCAATCCTCTTACCACAGCCTCCCGATGAGCTGGGACTACAGGCCCCCGCCACGACACCCAGCTATTTTTTTTTTTTTTTTTTTTTTTTAGAGACAGGGTCTCACTCTTGCTCAGGCTAGTCTTGAACTCCTGAGCTCAGGCAGTCTACCCTCCTCGGCCTCCCAGAGTGCTAGGATTACAGGCATGAGCCACCACACTCAGCCAAAAAAAATTTTTTTTAATCAGCTTTATTGATATATAATTATTCCAGGAAAGCAAGGTTGGTTCAACACTTGAAAAACCAATGGATAGAATTTGCCATATTTGTAGACCAGAAGAAAGAATCGTATGATTACTTCAATAGTTGTAGAAAAGCTATCTGACAAAAGTAGCGTAAGAAACTTTCAACAAACGAGGAGGAAGAGTGGACTTCTTCATCTGATTTTTAAAAAGTCTATAAAAACCTATAACTAACTATGTCCTTAATGATGAAAGATGGGATAAAGGCTTTTCCTAAAGATTGTGAACAAGATAAGGATAACTATTTTCACCAATTCTATTCAACATTGTACTGGAGATTCTTAACATTGAAATAAGGCAAGAAAAAAAGGCACAAAGATAATAAATGGAAAAGTGAAACTGTTTCTATTAAAAAAATTACTAGAATTAATCCATGAATTTAGCAAGGTTGTAGAATACAAAGCCAATATATAAAAATCAATTAGATATACTAGCAACAAACATTGGAAAATAAAATTAAAAATATAATTTATAATAGCATCAAAAAGTTAAAATACTTAGAAATAAATTTGATGAAAAGTAGGTGAGACCTTTCCACTGAAAACCATAAAACATTGCTCTAACATCTGAGCTAAGATGGATCTCTTGGCACCTCCATTGAAACTGAGGGCTAATAATTAATAATAATAATAATAATGATAGGCATGGCGCCCGTAGCTCAGTGAGTAGGGCACCAGCCACATACACCAAAGGTGGCAGGTTCCACCTTTTGGACCTGGACCTGGACCAGCTAAACAACAATGACAACTGAAACCAAAAAATAGTTGGGCATCGTGACAGGCGCCTGTAGTCCCCGCTAATCGGGAGGCTGAGGCAAGAGAATCGCTTAAGGGTGACATAGTGAGACTCTGGCTAAAAAAAAAAAAAAATAACAATAATAATAATAAGAAAACATATTTACTATTCATTAAGTGGAAGTGGATCATCATAAATAGCTTCATCCTCATTGTCTTCGTGTTGAGTAGACTGAGGAGGAGGAGGAGGAAGAGAAGGAAAAGGAGGCATTGGTCTTGCTGTCTCGAGTGTGGCAGAGAAGGAAGAAAATCTGCGTAAAGGGTGTCCCTGCAATTCACACCTGTGTCGTTCAAAGGTCAACTGTGTATACTTTAACACCATCTTAAAGATGTACCTCTCAGCTGAGGCTTGTAATCCTAGCACTCTGGGAGGCCCAGGCGGGTGGATCACTTGAGCTCAGAAATTCCAGACCAGCCTGAGCAAGAGCGAGACCCCCTCTCTAAAAAATAAAATAACCAAGCATTGTGGTGGGCGCCTGTAGTCCCAGCTACTCAGGAGGCTGAGGCAAGAGGATGGCTTGAGCCAGGAGTTTGAGGTTGCTGTAAGCTATGATGCCATGGCACTCTATTGAGGGCAACAAAGTGAGACTGTGTCTCAGAATGGATAAATAAATAATTAAAAATAAAGATACACCTCTGGTTTAAACTGAAAATTGAATTTACCCCAAATCAAGATTATCTCAAGAGGTAGCCTCCTACTGGCTGCTTTAGTTCTTTTCCCATTGCTTATGTATATAGCAATTAATATTTTTAAATAAATGGTTTTAAGTTTTCTTAAATACTGGAGAAATTTAAGAAGATACAAAGAGAGAGAGATATCATGTTCATGGATTCAAAAATTCTATGTTGTTAATATATCCACTCTCCCTAAGCTGATATATGGATTTATTGTACTCCCTGATCAAAATCCTAGCATGTTTTTCAGATTAACTGACAAGATTTTTCTGCTATATATATAGAAACGTAAAGGACTTACAGTAGCTGAAACAGTTGTATAAAAGAACAAAGTAGGGGATATTCACTACTTGACTTCAAGACTTACTATAAATCTATAGTAATCAAGGTAATATGGTAGCATTAGCACAAGGACAAATAGATAAATCAATGGAACAGAATAGAGAGTCTAGAAATAAGGGGCGGTGCCTGTGGCTCAAAGGAGTAGGGCACTGGCCCCTTACGCCGGAGGTGGCGGGTTCAAACCCAGCCCGAAACTGAAAAAAAAAAAAAAAGAAAAAGAAAAAAGAAATAAGACCACATTTATAAGGTCAATGAATTGTTAACAAAGGTGCCAACATAATGCAACAGAGAAAAGGAAGTCTTCAACTAATGGTGTTAGGACAATTAGAAGTTGATATGGGGGCTTGGGGCCTGTAGCTCAAGCGGCTAAGGCACCAGCCACATACACCAGAGCTGGCGGGTTCGAATGCAGCCCAGGCCTGCCAAACAACAACAACAACTACAAGCAAAAAAAAATAGTCGGGCATTGTGGCTGGCACCTGTGGTCCCAGCTACTTGGGAGGCTGAGGCAGGAGAATCGCTTAAGCCCAGGATTTGGAAGCTGCTGTGAGCTGCAATGCCACGGTACTCTACCCAGAGCAACAGCTTAAGGCTCTGTCTCAAAAAAAAAAAAAAGAAAGAAGTTGATATGGGGGGAAAAATGAACCATCGAAGGGTTCTAAGAAGGATGTGACCTGTTCTGATTTGTGTTTTAAGCTGTTGGGGGAGGAAAGGTTGGAGGGGCAGCTGGGGCAGGCAAGAGGAGCAAGGAAGAATTTGAGTATAAAATCGTAAGAGAAGACAGCAGAGCAGTGGAAGACAAAGGGGCACACTGGATACATTTAGAGAATGGGAATGTCTCAGTTTGTCCAGTTGCTCAGGCCTGGCTGCTGCTTCATTTTTAGAGACACCACCCAGATCACTCACCTAGAAGGTGCATAGGCTCCTTGAGAAGCCCTCACCTAAGTATAGGCAGGGGCAAGATAAAAGTCAGAGGCCATGGTCCCCAGCCTCGGGTGGGGGATCCCTTGGGCCATGCCCCACCTTAGGCCCAGGAACTGCTCTCCGGGGTGACGCACAGGGCTTAATGTCCACTTGGCAGACAGAAGGGACCACGTAGAACGTGTCCAGTGCACCCTCACCTTAGTTTCTGCCTCTGGGCAGCCACTCATCCATCCAGGTACTCAGTGGGGTGAGGTCGGTCCCTGCTGGCAGTCTGGGCCTCTGTTTTCCTCTCAGGAGAGTGGTGACCCCACTGCCCCTCATATCACCAGTGCCTGTGCATCAGGAAGGGACAGTCCCCTGGGCTAGAGCCATTTCTGTAGCAGGGAGTAAAGGTCCCAGCAGCCTGTGACCCTGGGACTATGACCTCTTCTTCTCCCCGGTTCAGCTCAACCCTGAGCTAGAGCAGAAGGTTTGGGCCAGAACTTCAGAGAATGGATTCTAGCTCTGCTTTGCCATGCACAAGCTGTGTGGCCTTCGGAAAGACACACACACACACACACCCGCCCCTAGTGCTATGGGTTCTTCCTGTACTTGGGGATAGCAGTGGTGGCTGCTTCATGCAGGTGAGTCACGATGGAGACAGACAGGCTATGGCTCTCCCTGGGGTGGCCCTCCACATGAGAAAACAGGCTGCCCTGGGGCGCGACCACTCTGAGGTCGCACAAGGGCTTTGAGCGTGTTGTGTTGTGGCTGTTCCTCATTTGCTTCCTGTTAGTGAAGAAGGCCCAGAGGTTTCATGAAGCCCAGAGCTGCTCCAGTGCTGGACTGGCATGGGGACTGGGGCAGCTGTCACACCACCTCCTGGTTGGAAGGTGCATGGAGTCACCTATAGGACCCAATCCCACCTGGTTCACCAGGGCGCCCTCAGCATCATGGGCCACACCCTGGGCTTGGGTGCCAGAGGGCCAAGGGGCTCTCAAAGGAATTGAGCTGTGGCTTTTTTCCCAAATTGGTTTAAGGCCTTCTCCCTCCTAGAATGACTCACAGCTACTGTTCCCGGCCACCTGCTTGAGGAGGTGGGATGGGGACTCATGGGAGTGCAGACCTCAGGGCAGCAGCTAGCCGGGCTTCTCCCACCTCCCCCAGGTTGGGAGCCAGCTGGGGAAGGGAGCCACCAGACCCCCTCTGGTGTCAATCCTAGCTCTAGAGCAAATGCCTTGGCGGGGGTCCCAGGACCTGCTGTGCACTGGGGCTGTGGTTGCAATGATTGGTACCTTGAGCCTGCAGACCAAGTTGGGAAACTTCTGATGCAGAGAACCTTCTGAAGGCCAGACTCCCAATTTCTTTTTACAAGCAAGAGACTTCACCTCTGTGAACCTCTACCTTCCCAGCTGTCCAATGGGTTAGCGCCAGCCAGTCGTTTAGTCACCACTTACTGGGTGCCTGCGGAGTTTGATCAGGTGCCAGGCCTGGAAGAGATGGCAGGGAACCAGCCTGGACCAACGGACGAAAGCCAGGTCTTCTAGTGCCAGCTTTCTCACTGGGCTGGCTCGTGTGGGGTGAAGGGAAGGGCTTCGAGGGCTCCAGAAAGGCCTGGGAGCCGGGGTGAAACTGAGGACCAGGCTCCCTGAACCCCAGCGACTTTCATCCTGTTCCCACTTTGAAGCAATTTAAACGCTCTCCCAGGGCCGAAAGGCAGGTCTCTCGCTAGACGGTTACCATCACCCTGCCAGTTCTGCGGATTCCCACCTCTACCGGGCACCCCCAGCTCGCGGGTCAGGGCTGGGGGACCCACGCCGGGTGTGCCCCGGGGGTTATGCCGGCGCTCTGCCGCTCGGGCCAGGGGCGGGGCTGGGAAGGGGCGGGGCAGGGGAAGCAGGGGGTGGGGCCCGCTCCGGCCCACCCGCAGGTGGTCCTGGACGCTGAGAGGCTCCGGGCGGGGGCCGGGCCCGTGGGCGGGGTCTGTTGCTTTAGTTCCCCCCGCCCCCACGTGTTCCCGCTCCCCGGCCCTGCCCCCGAGCTGGTGCTTATAACCCGGGATGCGCGTCCCTGCCGGCCCTGCTCCGTCGCCTGCTGAGCCGCCCGGACCCGGGTAAGGCGCTTCCCACTCCCTAGCCTAGGCCACCCCTTTCCCGGACCCAGCCGACGCGAGCTCCGGCGCTCCGGGCTCTGCCGGGGCGGGAGGGAAGGAGGCGGGGCCCGGACCCTGCAGCTCTGAAGCTCAGCGGCTGGGTCCCTGCTGCTCCGACCCGGCCGGGGGCCCCGGTTGGGATGCGAGTCCCCGGGTCCGAAACAGGTAGAGTCATTTGTTCCCTGCGCCGGCTGGGTTTTTCTGGATTTTCCTTCTCCGATCCGGCTTCCTCTGTGCAGGGAAGCCCTCAAATGGAGACCTTGGGATTCCGGGCCGTGTAGGGGGCCCTGATTTTCTTGTCCCCTCCGCAACTCACGGTCTCTATCACCGCCTCTTTTTCTCTACGCGAAACCAAAATTGCAGCCCTGCCTCACCCCCTCACTCTCTGGGGCAGGGGCGCACCGCTTTCCCTGAGTCTCAGTTTACCCTGGGCAGGTGGGCACCGTGACCCCGCTGCCCACCCTCGGCCTCAAGTGTGGCTGACCTCCCTCCCCTGCCGGGAGCGGCGGCCTCCAGGCTCTGCCCAGGTGGGGTCGGTGGCCTGGCGTTTCCTCCCGGTTCTGGCCTCCTCTGTGGGAGGGGCCCCTCGGCAGGAATGTCCGCCCTTCGGGTAACTGTTGCCTTTGGCCCCATGGGCGGCTGCGCCCTCCGGGGAGGCAAGGTCTTTGTGAAATGGAGGAAACTCCTGTCCCACCCTGCCAGGCCACTTCCTCAGGAGGAGGGCCGGGGACCCACTCAAGTGCTCCTGTCTCCTAAGGGGGCATCTCCTCCTGCAGGGTCTGACTGTGGGTGGCCAGGAGCAGACTTGTCATTTTCCCCGGGGAAGACCTAGAAGCCTGGGCTTTGACCCCTTGGCTCCCAGCACAGTGACAGGAGAGGGCGTGGCGGCCTTGGGTCAGCCTCCCAGCTCCCCAGGCTCGGTTAGAGTCTCCCAGGCCTAGGCACAGGGTCTATCCGCTCAGGGACCAGGTCTGGGGTTAGGTTGTGCTGAGGGAAGGAGACCCAGCCACAAAAGGGCAAAGAACTTTGACCAGGAGTGGGACTGGAGGCCCAGCATTACAAATTCCCTCTCCTGGCCACCTCCCAGCAAGGTCCCTTTCCCATCCCAGCCGGCAGGGAGGGGGCATGTCCTAGAGGGCCACCTGTGGGCCTAGCTGAGAAGTAATTCTGGCTCTGCCCAGCCCAGTAGACGGAGTGGATGGATTGTGAATCCTCCCCACTGAGCGCCAGGAGTCTGGGGGTAGGGGAGGCCGGCTCAGCATAGTCTCAGTAGTCTTGAGAACTCATGCCTGGCTGCCTGGTTTGTGAAATCAGTCGACTCTGATGGTAGTTGTCAGCCTGGGGCCTCAGGAGCCTTGGGGTTCAGGCAGGCCCGGAGCCACCTGCTGCATAAGCACTTCCCCTGCCACATCTCATCTTTGCCCCTGGGCCCTAGGAGACAGGCCAGGACAGCCAGATGCCTGGTGGGGGCACTGAACACACAGCCCTGGGCCAAGGGGCTTGGTGTGGGCACCCATGCAGAAAGGGGTAACCTTGCTGGAATTCAGAGCCTGGGGCTCCGATTTTTGCCAGAACACTGGGCAAAGCTGATCTTCGAGCCTCTGGCTCCCCCCCTCCCTGGCCAGCCTTCCCTCCTCACCCTCCAGACTTGGGGCAGGCCCAGGTACCCTCGAGCGCTTTGATACAGTAGAATGAATGAATGAATGTGCTCTTCTTTCCTCTGTGACCAAAAATAAACCAAGCTCTTCTGAGTTAGAATGCCAGGGAGGGGTTCTGGATTATTCCAGGAGGCTGCAGTCGTGATCTGTGGCAGGCAGGGCATCCAGAGAAACAGAAAGCTGGAGGTGATTCATTGGGGGAGATTTGAAAAGCAAGGGGAGAAGACCCGCTGTTTCCCAGAGGCCAGGGAGTGCAGGGTGGAGTGCTGCACAGAGCCAGCGGCTTTGAAGCCACCAGCTTGTGACCTGGGCCAGGTGCTTAGGCTTTGTGATCCTCAGGCTCCTCAGATGTAAATAGGTGATAATGATAGTCTCCACCGAGAAATGACGCACCTGTAACTCTGAGCCTGGTGTCTGCTCTTATCACTGCTCCAGCTCTGACATTTTATTTATTATTTTGTCGTTGTTGTTATTGAGACAGAGTCCCACCCTATGCCCTGAGCAGAGTGCAATGGCGTCATAGCTCACTGCAACCTTAGACTTGGGTTGTGGGTATTCTGCTACCTCAGCCTCTGGAAGCTGCTGGGATTACAGGTGCTCGCCCTGGCACCCGGCTGGGTTTTTCAGGTTTTGAGGAGTCAGGATCTCACTCTCGCTCAGGCGAGTCTCAAACTCCTGAGCTCAAGCAATTCTCCCTCCTCAGCCTCCCACAGTGCTGGGATGACATTTTAAAGTGGCTTTTTCCTTAGTGTTAGGTAAGCTCCCCGGCTGGCTGCCCTGTTTGCTGGAAGCTGACCAGGTGGCTCTGTTTGGGGCCACAGAGAATGCCAGCAAAGGCAGGCTGGCAGGCAGCTTGGCATGAGGTCGCTCCCCTCCCCATGTATCTCTTCTGGTGAAGGATGTCTGGGCATGTGCCTGGGAGGTGGGCAAACTTGTCTTGGGCCCTTGGTGGGAGTGAGAGGAGCAGCGCTGAGTTCAGCCAGGGTCTGCCAGGCACCTTCCCCAGGGAGGAAGTCTAGTGTGCTTGAGTGTCAGAACGAAAAGGGCATTTAGGTTTGTTTTCTTTTTTGAGACAGTCTCAAGCTGTCACCCTATGTAGAGTGCCATGGTGTCATAGCTCACAGCAACCTCCAATTTGGGGGTTCAATGATCCTCTTGCCTCAGTTTTTCTATTTTTAGTAGAGATGGGGGGGTCTTGCTTTTTTGCTCAGGCTGGTCTTGAACTCATGAGCTCAAGCAATCCACCCGCCTCAGCCTCCCAGAGTGCTAGGATTACAGGCATGAGCCACCACACCCGGCCTGGGCCTTTAGGTTTTTGTACAGATGGGGAAATTGAGGCCTAGCAAGCAAGAGACTTGCCCACGATCAGCCGTGGTGATGATGCTGAGGGTTGAGTACGCACACACCTGATGCCCAGCTCTGAGCTCCTTCCCCAGCATCCTTCCGAATCCTTCCTGGCCCTGTGAGGGGCAGGCTGCTCTCACCCTGTTGGCAGATGAGCGGTCATACTCAGAGAGCTCAGACCACTGTGTTGCGGGACCAAGGAATCCGTCCACCTGTCACCCAAGCCCATCAATGGAAAAACAGATGAGAGATCAACAATTCACTTTTATTTACAGAAAAGCCGGCAATTCCAGACAGCAGTGAGGATATCTCCCTAAAGGGCTGTTCTGCCCTCCTGCTTCCCTTTGTGACTTTTATACTCTCACAGTAAGAGCAAGTATCGGCAATGTTATCAATCATCACACCATAGATTAAACAGATTCCTCCTCATAGATTACAAGGCTGTACAATATCACCCTATCTTAAAGTGGTTCTCTCTTCAAAGCATTCTTACTCTAGACTAATTTCTGGTTAATCAGTACTGCAGGTCTGCAGCTGGGGTGGGGAAGGAAGGGGCCACAGATATCAGTTTGGAGCCATCAGTGGAGCAGGTGTGGTGTTGCTTCACAGAGGCTGGTGCCCCGCAGCTGATCTAAGTCATGGTGGAAACCCTGTGATCCTCCCAGAATGCAGGAGGTTTGTGAGTTGCTGTCACAAGACCCTGTCTCCAGGCTCCCAGCCTCATCGGCCCTTCCAGGGCCTGTCTAGCGGCTCCCTGTGTGTCATGGGTATTTAGGATAACAGTGGCTGTCATCACCTGGAACCCAGGTCTGGTGGACTGAGCTGCTGCCGTGCCCAGCTGCAGTGGGTGCCCACTCATCAGCTTGCGTGCTGCTCCGTCTCCTCTCCCTGTCTCTGGTCCCCCAAATTGAATGCTCAGCTGTGTTTAGTTTCTGGCCTGTGCTGAGGCTGGGCGTGGGGCACAGGGAGGGCAGAAACAATGCCATGTCCCACCGCTTCCCTCTCCCAGCCCACCTGCCCAGCTTGTTTTTGTGCACACAGGCACACATGAGCAGGGACACACGCCCTCTCAGGTACACACTTCCAAGTATGTGCAGCTCCCCCCAACACACACACACACACACACGAGCAGGCATGCACTCGGGCACACACACCCGGGCACATGCACCCCTTCATACTGCCAGGCCGCAGAGGCCACGGCTCAGAGCCCAGTGTCCCCGCCCGCAGCCTCGCTGGCAGGAGGGCTCACTGGTTTCTGGATGAGTGCACGGAAGATCCAGGCCTCGAGGGAACCCAGCCCTCTCTTTCTCTTGTGAGGAGCAGTCCTACCTCCAGAGGGTAGAACCAGCAGCAGCATTCTGATTGCCTGCCCCATGTGTCTGGGAGACGGTCCCTGTCCCCATGGAGCTCATAGATGGGGGAAGGCAATTATACAGAATAGGGTGTGATATGTGTTCTGATGGGCAGTGAGGCAGGGTGGGTCACCAAGGCTGGGCAGGAGCAGGTACAGGTGGTCTGTCCCCAAGGAACCACCCTCCCCCGACTCCTGTGCCCACTCTTGGCTCTAGGTGACTTGGGGAGGGAGTACAGCAGGGCTGACTCCCAGAGTGGGGTGAATCTTGGACCAGCACCTTCTTACCCACCCCAGACCACACATTACCCAGCACGGCCCACCAAGCCTCCCAGAGAGGGGTGGCCCTGTGCCTAGACAGTGGGCTAAGGAGCAGAGCGGATCCCAACTTGGAGCCAGACTCTGCCACTTACCAGGCCAGTGAGGCCTAGGGCAGTTTCCCTGTCTCTAAAATGGGGATAACCCCAAATGGAAGAGCTCATCATAGATGGGTATGTCCATCATCTCGATTGTGGGGATGATGTCCTTGGTGGGTCACATGCTGAAACTTGCTAAGTTAGATAATTAAAAACTATGCAGTTTATGGTATGTTAAGTGTACCTCAATAGAGCTGTTTTAAAATATTCAGCAGGGCTTGGCACCCATAGCTCAGTGGTTAGCTCTGAGCTCCAAAGTCTACCTGGCTACATGTCCAAGCCCTGTAGCTCAGGACGGCCACTTCTCCTCTCCAAGCTCCCATACACCAGGGCTGGTGAGCTCGAACCCAGCCTGGCCTGCTAAACAACAATGACAGCTACTACTCAGGACAGCCACTTCTCCTCTCCAAGCTCCCATACACCAGGGCTAGTGAGTTCGAACCCAGCCTGGCCTGCTAAAGAACAACAGCAAAAAATACCCGGGCATTGTGGCAGGTGCCTGTAGTCCCAGCTACTTGGGAGGCTGAGGCAGGAGAATCGTTTAAGCCCAAGAGTTTGAGGTTGCTGTGAGCTATGATGCCACAGCACTCTACCGAGGGTGACATAGTGAGACTCTGTCTCAAAAACAATTAAAATAAATTAAAAAATAAAATACACGGCAGGACACCCCACCACCACCATCTCTCAAATACATAAGGGTCGGCTCACACACGTTCCCTGAATGCCTCCTGGTACAGGAAGGAGAACCGGTGGCCTGGGGTTCCTGGGCCTCCCGAGAGCTACCGCTCAGCGAGGCTATTTGTGGGGGACCTGGGTGTCTGGGGAGGCCAAGCAGACAGCTGAACAGCTTTTGCTTTTGCAGAGTGGTTCACTGAGCTGTGAAGACAGATTCCGGAAGTGGGGAACCCACACCTCCAATCCCAGGTACTTTGTACCACAAGTCTTTCCTCCCTCCCTCTTTTTTCCTCCTTCCCTACATCCTTGACGGCCAGTTGCTTGGCTGCGGTTGCCATGGGCACCAGCTGGGAGCTCCAGGGTCAGGGCCTGTGGAGTCATGGAGTCACCAGCAGCCCAGAACCTAGCAGGGGGTTGGATACTAAGTCCAAAGGGCAGCAGGGGCCTGTGAGCCTGGGGCTGGCACATGCACGTGGTCAGCTCCAAAGTCCACCTGGCTACATGTCCAGGTTCTGTAGCTTAGGACCGGTGGCCTAGGGCAGCCACTTCTCCTCTCCAAGCTCCCAGGCACAGGAGGGTGCTCAGGACAAGCCTGTATCATTTCACCGGGGATGGCTCCGTGTCACTCACGCTCTTCCTCTGTTCCCTCCAGGCAGGATGTCCAGCAAAGGCTCAGTGGTTCTGGCCTACAGTGGCGGCCTGGACACCTCTTGCATCCTGGTGTGGCTGAAGGAACAAGGCTACGATGTCATTGCTTACCTGGTAGGGAAGAGCCGGCATGTCTGTCCTGCTTGTCCTTGCCAGCTCCCATCCGGGTGTCTGCCCATCTGCTTGCTGTCACCTGTCCAAGCCTGCCTCCCTGCTCTAAGCCTATCTCAGCTGTACTAGGAAAATAGCTTCTCATCATGCTGCCTTACTTTCTTCATCTGTGAAATGGACATCCTCCAGACGCCTTCCCGAGCTGGGGACAGTTAGGGGGAAAAACACAGAAGTGACTTTGGCAGTGTAGCTGGGACCTGCTGCAGACCGCGGAGGCCCCGTCGGCCTTCAGCCTCTACTAATTCAGCAACAATTGTAGAATCCTAAGCTGGAAGGATTCCATGTCACATAGTTCTAGGATGGCAGATAAGTCGAGGCTAACAGATGATGCGTGGTGCCACTCCCCACCCAGGGTCTATAGAAGTCATCCGTGATCAAAACAACTTTGCTGGCTCCGTGCCTGTGGCTCAAGCAGCTAAGGCACTGGCCACATTCACCTGAGCTGGAGGGTTCGAATCCAGCCCGGGACTGCCAAACAACGACAGCTGCAACCAAAACAATGGCTGGGCGTTGTGGCGGGCACCTGTAGTCCCAGCTACTTGGGAGGTAGAGGCAGGAGACTTGTTTGAACCCAGGAGTTGGAGGTTGCTGTGAGCTGTGATGCCATGGCACTCTACCCAGGGTGACAGCTTGAGGCTCTGTCTCAAAAAGAAAAACAAAAAACAGCTTTGCTTCTGGTGAACCTGGATGCAGCCTCTAAATCCTCCACGTGGCTGTACTAGTCAGGACTCCTGGTTGCAAATTTTAGAAATTCCTCTCTAACTTAAGCAAAAAAGAAAAAGAAAACACAACAAAACAGGTTTTGGCTCATGTAACTGAGAAGGCAGGGGTATGATGGCCGGATCCAAGTGCTCCTCCACATCTGTCTCCAGCTCCACTCGGCTTCATGCCTGGCTTCTCCACAGGGAGACAAGGCTGCCAACAGGCCCTCATTCACCATCATGGCCTAGGGACTCTCACTGGCCAGAGTCACTGCCCACCACACATTAGTCACCACAGCAGAGTTATGGGAGGTAGCCTTGGGTCATGGGCCTGCTCCTCCAGTGAGTCGGAGATGTGATTTGCTCCCGTCGGTCCCTGTAGAGAAGGGTCCTCCCAGGAAAGAAGGTCCTGTCCCCAGAAGCAGTGAGGATGGGTTTGGACAGATAAAAGTTAACTGTTGCCAAGAGTGGTTTTTTTCTAGTCAATATGCCACATCTAACGGTACCCTTGACGTACCCTTGACGTTCAGGTGGGGGAATGAGAGGATCCTGGGGCCAGTCAGAGCTTGGAGCTGGCAGTATAGACCCCTGGGCCATCTATCTGGCAGGCTTAAAAGTGAGTGAGACTTCAGACAAGCACCTACTGGGCTCTGGACAGATTCCAGAGTCTGGTGAGCAAGGAGCAGGTCTTCAGGCACCGACCAGTCAGTGGAAAACATGTCAGGGCCTAGACAGAGGCTATGAGAACCAGAGGCCAGGGCTCCAGAGCCAGGGGCTCCTGAGCATGGGCCTCTCTGCCTCCTGCCCCCGCAGCTGCCTCAGGATGGGCAAGTCACTTTCCTTGGCTGTGTTGGTGAGCTGGAAGCCTAGAAGTTCCTGATAAGCTGAGCGTTGCACTTAGGGATCCCTGAGTTTGCTGTAAGAGATAGGTGGGTTCCAGGAAAACAGACTTTCCAGTAATGACAGTGAACACTTGTGTCCCAGCAGCCTGTGTGGCCGGGGCCAGGCTCAGCCAGTCCTTTGCCCCCATTCTCAGCAAGCATCAGTGTCTGGTTCCCGGGATTAGCTCCTGGAAGTTTCCCAACCTCTCCAGATCTTGGGCTGTGCCCTTTTCCTCCTTGCTGTGACCTGGGTTGTCAAGTGCAAGCCACCTCTGAGGGATGTCTGTGTATGGATGGTGCTTGCCCAGGGCTTTCCCCAGGGCCTGGTGGGCTGTGGTCTCTCTCAGTCTCTTTTCTGTCCCTGGGCTGATGGGGCCTCTCTGCTTCTGCTCCCCAGGCCAACATTGGCCAGAAAGAAGACTTCGAGGAAGCCAGGAAGAAGGCACTGAAGCTCGGAGCCAAGAAGGTACCAAATGGGAGGCAGAGTTGGGCCTGGGAGTGGGACAGGGGCATGGAAGGACAGCGTGGGTCAGCTCCCCTCGCCTGCATCCCTTCCAGTTTGTCTCCTTGTCTCCAAGAGTCTGAGATCAGTCATTCAGACTGAGTTTTGACCGTATTTTGTCTATCAATCTGATTGTCTGTGAAAAAAGTGGCTAGTTTAGCTTGTAACTCAAATATTACACGTGATTTTCCTGTACTCTTCAGACTGTGGGAGAAGAGCTTTGTGTGCATTTCACATATCATACTCCAGGGTTGAGATTCAGTAAAAGTAAACATTTTGCCTCTCCACTGAGGCGGTTCATAAGTGAAATTGGCCCCATGAGAGTATGGTATGCATGCAGTGATTGTGAATACAGTTTGGGGAAGGCAAAGGCACCAGCCCCTTGCTCCATCATTGCTTTGCACCATCAGTACAAATGTCAACATGGTGAAAATGGCAAATAACATCTTAGCAGCATTATTAATCATGTTTGCACTCAGAGTCTTGCTGAAAGGAGACTCCCTGTCTATGTTTTAAGCGCCATTCCTCCAGACCAGGGTTTCTCAGCCTTGGCACTATTTACATGTGGCTGGCTGTCCTGTGCAAGTAGGGTGTCTAGCAGAATTCCTGGCCTTTACCCACCAGATGCCAGAATCACTGCCCCACCCCCTGACCTGGCAGTTGTGACAACCAAAAATATCTCCAGATATTGCCAAATGCCTCCTAGGGGACAAAAGCATCCATGGTTGAGAGCTGCTGCTCTAGATCCTGGGTGGCAACTAAGTTCCATCTTAGTTGGGAGGTAATGTTGGGAGGCATTTAGGAGCTACATCCAGTGTCAGCTAGATTGCGTACCAGGATTGATTAGTAATGTCTGCCACGAGTGCAGGAGGGAGACTAACAGTGAGATATGCTGGAATCCGTGAATGACAGCTGCTGCAGATGCAGAAGGAAAAATGGGGACACAGCTTACTGTGATCCATGGTGGGTGTCAGCCTTGATGCAGGCCATCTGAGCCCCTGGGACTCTGCATTCTGACTGGGCTCTGTCCTTGCTCAACATGGGCTCCCCTCATGGGCTCCTCCCTTACAGGTGTTCATTGAGGATGTCACGAAGGAGTTTGTGGAGGAGTTCATCTGGCCTGCTGTCCAATCCAGTGCACTGTATGAGGACCGCTACCTCCTGGGGACCTCACTTGCCAGGCCCTGCATTGCCCGCAAACAGGTGGAAATCGCCCAGCGGGAAGGGGCCAAGTATGTGTCTCACGGTGCCACAGGAAAGGTGAGGCACAGTGACAGTGGCACCTGGGGAGGGCTGGGCAAGGGAGAAAGAGGCAGGGGCCCCGTGAGGGAGACCAGACAATGAGCAGTTTTGGGTTGTGCCTCCGGTATAGTTTCACGTACAGCAGGCAGACTGGTTTTGTCAAGACCCCAATGAGAAAAAGAAGGACAGCTTCTCCCCATGCCCTGCATGCTGGGAGTGCTGACTGCTCCAAGCCCTCACAACTGCCCCTTGCTGTGGAAGCTATGTCACCCCATTTGGCAGACCTGTGCTGAGGCTCGGGAACATCATCACCAAGGTCGCGGAGTCACTGTGGGATGTAGTGAAAAGAATTGGAGACCCCAAGTTGGCAGAGCAGGTTCAAACTCCCAGCTCTGCTGCTGGCTCAGTGCAGGCCCCTGGGCAGGGCCCCTGCCCTTTCTGAGCCTCAGTTTCTTCAATTGCAAAATGGGGGCCACATCCCATCTTAGTTTCCTGGGGCTACAGTAATAACATGTCACAAACTACAGATGATGCACAAGCGTATTATCTCACATTTTGGAGACCAGAAGTCCAAACTCAGGATGTCACCGCCACGCTCCCCGTGGCACCAGGAATGATCCCTCCAGGCCTCTCCAGCTTCTGCCAGCCTCAGGCGTTCCTTGGCTGTTGCCCCATCCTCCTGTCCTCTGTCTCTACAAGGCCATCTCCTCCCTGTGTCCCCACATCATCTTCCCTCCGTGTGTGTATCTGTGTTCGCATTGTCCCTTTTCACAGGGACCCCCGTCTTGGGGATGAAGGCCCACCCTAATGACTTCACCTTTTTTGTTTGTTTGAGACAGAGTCTCACTATGTCGCTCTTGGTAGAGCGCCGTGGCATCACAGCTCACAGCAAGCTCAAACTTTGGGGCTTAAGTGATTCTCTTGCCTCAGCCTCCCAAGTAGCTGGGACTACAGGCGCCCGCCACAACACCCAGCTATTTTTCTGTTGCAGTTGTAATGGTTGCTTTGCTATCCCCAGTTGAGTTTAAACCTGCTACCCTCGGTGTATGTGGCTGGCGCCATAACCACTGTGCTATGGGCGCCGAGCACCTAATGACTTCATCTTAACCTGACTGGCTCTGTGAAAATCAAGTGAGTTCCCACTCTGAGGTGCTGGACTTGATCTTCTCTTTCTTCACACCCCCTGCCTCTGGCCTGTGTGCACCACTGCAGACTGAAGGGGAACCCTGGAGGGCAGGAGGCAGGAAAGACCTCAGCATGCCACCCCGCAGATGGCAGCCCTTAGGAACAGGGTTTCTTCACAATACGGCAACTGTCGGGGATGTTTTTATAAAGACTCTTGAGTCATGAGCTCTCACAGGCTGAGAGCCTTGTGCAAGAATTGGCTGCTTAACAACCCCACAGTCAGAAGGCTCTGAACTTCCCCATGACGGGGAGCTCACTACCTCACCTGCCCCAGGCTGGTGGTAGAGGTGCTTGTGGTGGGAGCAGACCCTGGTCACTGTGGCGCAGGGATACACAGCTAAGGTTAAGATGGAAGGGGCGTGATCTGAGGGTGGCCTTGCAAACAGCCACCTACCAGGATGGCACTGGTCATGCACTCATTTATTTGCTTGGGTGCTAGTTCTGCAAGCTTGTAGCGATGGCTCTAAGGCTGGGTGCCAGCTAGGCACCAGCATGATGTTGAACTTCTCAGGTTTGTGTGCCCTTGGGGAGCCTGTGTCTTAGCAAGCAAAGGGGAGGAGAGTGGATGCAAGGTGGGGAGCTGGAGGGTGCCAGGTCCACAGCCTGGCACGTAGTGAACATTCAGTGGAGCAAGTGTCTTGATGCTGAGGTTGTCAGACCGGTTCTCGGGATAGAGACAAGGTCATCAATAACAAATGTCAGTGCATAATAAACAAACTTTCTCAAACCATCTCATCTGCCTGGGTGGAATGAGCTGGGCAGCGAGCTCCCCATCCCAGGAAGCATTCAAGTGGAGGCCTGGGGATCATGACTCTGGAAGGGGTCCTGCCCAGAGAAGATCCCTCCAACAGTACAATTAATGTTCATTTTGGCAGCACTCAGAGCTTGTGAAATGGGTAGGAGTGTGTGTGTGCGTGGGGGGTGGTGTTGGTCTACCTTGGTTTGGGTGCCCTCCCGCTTGTCCAGGCAGAGAGGTACCCTTCCCCCCTCACACCAGCCCACAAGCTGTGCATGTCTCCATGTGGCCACCAGAGGGCGCCACAGGCTTACGTTTGAGGCTTTTGGGCTGACTCAGGGGAGGCTCTGCTGCGGGTCCTCTGCGCCCTGCCCTGGCCTGCAGGGCTGAGCCCTGGGAAGGATGCCCTCTGTGGCAGTGGCAGCTGGGTAGTAGGTGGCATCCCACATTCACACTTGGGCCACAGGAGAGATAGTCAGGCTCCGGGGCCTCCAAGTCCAAGAGCAGGAAGGCCATGTGGGATGCCAAGAGCCAGTACCACCCTGGCTCTGCCACCTCTTCTGGAGGGTTGACATGCCTCAGTTTCCCGTTGTGTACAGTACCTGGGAAAGCCCCCAGCATCCTGTCTGGAGACAATTTCCAGTACCTGCAGGCATGAGTGGGAAGGACCAGGAAGGCCGGAGGCAGGGCAGGAGCTGGCCCCTGGGATCCGTTTGGCTGCCGGAGTTTATTTGCTCACTCTGTGGCTGGCTGTCCTCTGCACACCGGGCACCATCACAGGATGGGCCTTTGGGCTTAGGCAGGGTGACACCAATGTGTCCAGGGGCAGCAAGAGTTAGCCAGTGACGCTGGGGGAAGGGCAAACTG
The DNA here is from genome assembly GCA_963574655.1 of Perodicticus potto. Classification (NCBI taxonomy): domain Eukaryota; kingdom Metazoa; phylum Chordata; class Mammalia; order Primates; family Lorisidae; genus Perodicticus; species Perodicticus potto. Next base: position 128,518 of record CAUYRH010028113.1, read on the forward strand.
GCCTTCAGGAACAGCCCACGAGGAGCCTGGAGGCTGGGCAGCGCCCTCCCTGTGGCCCCACAGACAGCACCTGGCATAGAAATCGAGCCACGTTGTCACCTTCCAGGGCCTGCTGCCAGCCTGGCCCCACCTAGACAGAGAGCAGTGCAGAAAGCAGACCCCTCCCAGGGCCTCCCTCCCACCAGTTTGGGGAAAGGGCCTGGAAATATGAGCCTGAGACTCTGGCAGGAGCACAGCAAGGGGGCAGACGTTTTGTAAATGGCACCATCTGTATGGCTGTCCCAGGGCAGATGGGAAAGCCCCAGGCCCTGCAGTCCCAGTGGGCCCGTGCTCACGTGTGTTTACACATGTGTGCTCACATATCAACATGTGGACACATGTGTGAGATACTGCATCCCCCTTGGCCAGGGGAGCTTCCTTGTGCTGGGGCCTTGGGGTCAGGAGAGGTAGGACTAGCTTCTGCGAGGGCAGAGTGGAGCCCAGGAAGCCGTCTGTTGGGCTTCTTCCAGGGTCTCTGGCTCCTGAACAGATGGGTGTCCCCACAGCGGCGTCTGAGGGGGCAGACAGCAGCCCACCCGGGCCTGGCCCGGGAGGCACAAGCCGCTTTTGTGTTGGGGAAATGTGAAGCCGTAGGGGAATGGCAGGGTAGGCAACACTCCGCGTCACAGATCCCAATGAGGCTGCCCGTGGGGGTTGGGCTGTGGCCGTCCCGCATCTCACCTCGGTGTCCGTATCCAGGATATGGGTTAATAATGGAAGCTGCTCTCAAGCGGGGTCATTATGTGCCAGAGTGTGAATGGCTAGGTTGGGTGCATTTGCTGTGTGACCCTGAACAAGCAGCTTCACCTCTGAGCTTCACTTTCCTCACCTGTAAAGCAGGGTTAAGAGTCAGTCCCACTGTCTCCAGTGGCTGTCCAAGTGACAGTGCGTAATAACTGCTCCCTAGAGGAACTGGATGGTGTGGAGAGGCGCGCCCACCACACATGCAGCTCTGGCTCTACGGAGAGGGGCTGGAGCCTGTACTTCCCCCTTGCCTGCCCTGACTCTGGAAAATGACATGTTATTCCCGCCGCTGCCTCGCTGTGCCGTGCAGTTTTCACAGTAGGCGAAAGGTCCCTCTGTTATTTCCACAGCGCTTAAGTCTCCATCGGGCCACCAGCCAACGGGAAGCAGGCAGGGCGTGGGCAGCTTGGTGCTCCCTGGGCTCGAGCTGGCCTGGTCGAGGCCAGCGCCCACCCTCTGCCCTCCTCGTCACCGTCAGTGTGGTCAGCAGTAGGGGCTGTGTCTGGGCATTGGCAGCTCAGGTGGGGGTGGGGTGACAGCAGAAGGTACAGGCTAGGAGGGTGCCTGCCCTGGCTATGTGTCCTTGAGGCCTTTTCCCTTTCTGGGCCTCAGTTTCCGTGCCTGTGCAAAGAGGAACTGAGGAAAAAAGGCCCTTCAGGTCATCTGGTTCCATCTCCTTCCCTCACTCAGCCATTGCAGAGATGAGGAAACCGAGGCTGACTCCCAGTGTTATGGGCATGGGGATCAAAGCACCAGCGTGCCCAGGCCCCGCAGGGAGCTTGGTCTCCCGTCTGGGACGGGGGCGTCAGGCAGGTGGGAGACCTTCAGAAAGAGCCTCATGCGGGCAGCTCAGGGGCAGTCTGGACAAGGACCTGGGCCTTCAGGGTCCCTGTCCCCTGTGCTGTGGACTGAACCGTGCACCACGTGACGACGCATGAGCACACCCTACCCCGCCAGGTTCCCAGCCGTGCACACCTCTTCTGCTGCATGTCTGCACATACGTGACCCTCTGTGCACATCTCCGCATGTGTGCACACTCCACCCTTGTGAGCCTGTGCCATGTGCTGTCCCTGTCCCCATGCCCTCCCCAGACCCCAGACCTCCATATTATGACTCCTGACGTCCTGTGTTCCATATTTCAGGGGAATGATCAGGTCCGGTTTGAGCTCTCCTGCTACTCGCTGGCCCCCCAGATTAAGGTAGGCTGTTGCTGCCCCTCCAAGGGTCAGGGTACGGGGTTCTGGGAGGCTCTGCAGGACAGGGACGATGTGCTACTGAATCTTCCCTGTGCTGGGGTGCTTGTCTGGTGGCCATTCTGCCAGGCGCACCGCTCTCTCTCTGGCCTTCATTCTTCCCAGAGGTACTGTCCAGGTGCCTGGGAGGTCCAGGGTACCGGACAGAGAAGGCTGCTGCCTGTCAGCCAGTGCCCTCAGTGTTCCCTGGACGCAGGCCAGAGCAGCTGTGGACCATGGTCACCGATTTCTGAATTGTGTGGAGCCCTCTCAGCCCGGGTCAGGGTCACCCAGCTATGCCCTGACTCCCTACTGGCCACCTGTGCCTGGCCCCTAGGTACTGCTCAGCCTGCTGTTGCTGCTCCCCCTGCCCCTCTAGCTTGTGCTGACCCCTGTCCATCCACGAACAAGCAGGTACATTCAGTACCTGCTGAGGGCCTCTGGGGCAGGCCCCGGGGCAAGGCTGCAGTGGCAGCACCCGTGACCAGACGTCCTGAGCCAGGCAGGGCAGAGCAGAGGACTATGACACACCACCAAGGCAAGCCCCATGCGTACTTTCCAGTTTTTTAGCAGCCATTATTAAAAAAATAAAATAGAAAAAAATAGGTGATGTCACTTTAATAACATTTTATTGAACCCCGTGTACCCAAAATGTTATTCAATATGTAATCAATGTAAAACAATTATGAATAGGATGGGTACATTTTTTTTCTGTCCTGGGTTTTCCAGACTGAGAGGTTGCCTGCACACGGGCAGCACATCTCAGGTGGGGCAGCTGCGTCTCAGGTGCTCCGCACGCAGCTGACCCAGCAGGCAGCACAGGCCTGGGCTGAGCTCCCCTGAGACCCCTTTAGGGTAAAGTTCTGGAAGATTTGCTTCTTTTCCAATGCCCAAAGGGCTCTAAGGCATCTCCATCTTTTTTCCTTTTAGTAGAATATTTTCCCTGTCCCTTTAACCAGCCAGCCGCTGCTGGGGATGAGAGAGGCCTGGAGGGGAGCAGTAATGCGCTCTAATGATCTATTTTGACCCCAAATGCCAAGCTGCCCCGCAGTCCTGGACAGTAGCTGCTTGTTGGCTTGCTGCAAGCCCAGCGGCCAGGCTCAGGGGCCTCCCTTGGTTCCCACAGCAGCCTGGGGGGGCTGGGGTATCTGGTTTCTAGGTCTTTGTCTATGGAGGCCAAGCCCCGGACCTGGGATGGGGCTGGGGGCAGGGGTCTAGGCTGGTCTCCAGGAGCCAGGAAGAGGGCCAGGGTGCTGATGGGAGCAGGCCAGGGGCTGGGGTGAGGAGCAAGCAGGCCCTTCTAGGGGGCAGGCCCTTCACGTGCAGCACACCTCACGCATCTGAGTCACTGAGTCCAGGGGCAGGGCCCTGTGGCAATGAAGGGGGGCTCTTCGGTCCCTCAATCTCTCAGGCTTGTGGGGCTCAAGGGGACTGAGGGTGAGGGGTGGGGATTGGGGAGGGCCAAGTCAGGCTTGGACTCCCCCCAGCCTCTCTCCCTGCCTCGCCCAGAGCAACAGTGGGGTGGGGTGCAAGATGAGGGCAGCAGGTGCCATTTCTGGGCCCATGAGACCCAAAGTGGTTCAACCCCTCAGGTCTCAGTTTGGAAGACAGAGGCCCAGAGGGGCAGGAAGCCCCCAAGGACACACAGCCTTTCTGCCATGGAGCTTGAGCCTCTACAAAGCCACCCCCCCCACCACATGGCAGCCTGTGTCCTTCTCCTACTTAAGGGGTCTCCCTGCCCCCCCGCCGACCACATCCTCCCCAGGACATGCAGGAGACCCTCGGTTGGCCACTGGAGCCAGGGCCTCTTCCCGGAGGGCCAGCTCTGCAGCTTGTACGCTCCTGAGACACGGCTTGAGAGGCCAGCGGCTTGGCCCTGCCACCCCTCCCCGGCCTCACCCCTCTCCCTGTGTCCAGGTCATCGCCCCCTGGAGGATGCCTGAGTTCTACAACCGCTTCAAGGGCCGCAGTGACCTGATGGAATATGCAAAGGTACGGTCTGCACCACCAGGCTTCCTTCTCCTGCCCCCCAGGGAGGCTCAGTCCTGCTCTGGGGCCGACTAGGCCAGTGACCCAGGCCAGGACTGGTCCGCACGTGATGGGGGATTGAACCTCTGCCCCAGCTGATCCCCCAGGTGGCACCTAGCCCCACAGGTGTGGCCTCTGCAGGCCCCTTGCCTGGGTGGGACATCTCTAAAGCAAGTCCCTCGTCCACCAAGCCAGAGGGCACTAGGCTCACTCTCCTGCCCCGGAGGAGACCAGAACCCCCCTGCCACCTCTGCGGTGTGCATCACTTGGCATGTGTCACTTGAGAGGCTGTTCTCCCAGTTACCTGGTGCTAATTGTCCCTGGCAATTACCCCAGAACGGTCGCACTCAGAGGGCCAGGGGCAAACAAAGCCTTCTGTGCTACCTGCCCCTTTTGAAGTACAAGTTGCAATAAAACATATTAGAAGTTTTGCATCAAGATCCTTAGCCGCTCCCCAGGGCACCTTTCTTTTTAGCTACTCGATGGCAGCCCTTGACAAACAGCCTCAATCAATCAGACGGGAAAGCAACGCAGCACACACACGAGAAAATTGCTCAGGTTTTTAAATAGCAGTCGCTGGGGCTGGCTGTGAGCTTTCGCTTCCACCAAGGTGCCGCATGGCAGGGGACGCGGCGGGGACACAGCCCTGCCCCTCCGCCAGCATCCCATTAAGACCTGGAGTGCTGGGAGGAAAGACCTTCTTTACCATCTGTTGTTTTATACTTAAGAGGGGAGTTTGCAGGAGCAAGCCCATATGTTGCCAAACAAATTGTCAAATAGCAGAGCTATTAGCGAGCGGGTTACCGAGGGATTTCCCCCCTTGTCTCTTGATGATACAAACATGAAGCATGTTCCAGGTTTAAGAATAATGAATTGGAACCCCCACCCAGCACCACTGTCACGCCTCAAGTCGCAGTTAGACAGAGGGTGGGGCTGACCCTCACATTGCCCTCCGTTTCCTTTAAGCCCCCAGACAAAAGCGGCTCTTGGTTTTCCCAGCAAAGATGAATTTCAGGAGTGTGTGTCCCTCCTCCCCAGGTTTGGGGATGGGCACTCAGCCTCTATCCCAAATAACCTTTTGAACAGAAAACTTTGCCAGGGGAAGATGAACCCACTACAGTCTCAGATGGATATCTGAACTGAGCTGTGACATTCTAGAAGGGAGGCCAAGGCAGTGTTTCTGCACCCAGGAAATGACCAAAATAACTGAGCAGCAATATTAGGCTCTGTCCAAAATTCAGATGCAGCCAGGGTCAGAGACAGATGAGATAAAAATCAATCGGGCTTTGAAAATCTCTGTTTTAAAGACCCATGAGGAGCCAAGGCCAAAAGGTACTCAGTGAGACTCACAAAAAAATATGCATTTGCCTCACTTTCTACCTCCCTACAAATCTATCACCCAGGCAACAAATACCCAGAACCACCCAATCCGTATCACTGTTACCATAATTGATTTTTAAAAAAGCCATGAGTATAAGGTGGGAGCTGGAGGCAGGTCAGTCTCCTGTCTGTACACTTGGGGGGTTGGGTTTGCTGTCCTCAACTGCAGTAGGAGTTTGAGGGGGTCTTCAGGACAGAGGGGGGCTGGGAGACAGAAATCTCTTTGATCTTGGGATGGTCACTGTGTTGGCCCTTCATTCCTTTTCTCCCCCCTGAGATAGAGAGAAGCAGGGAGCTGGCCGACTGCTTGTCGTAGCCCCCAGCCGCTCAGGGAGGATGGTAACCGGCAGGCCACCGGGATGTCTCTGTGGGAGAGCCCAGCCCACTCCCCACCCCCCCAGTGCACGGTCTGGGTCGCCACGCCTGGCAAACCTACCTGGAAGGGACACAAAGCTGGGGCGTAGATTCAACTCTGGGCAACTTTGGGGGAGGACAAGTGAGTCCCCCAACATTGAGCAGCCTTAAATGGGGTGCTCTCATTTGCTCATACAATTTAAAATGAAGAATCCTTGGGCGGCGCCTGTGGCTCATCGAGTAGGGCGCCGGCCCCATATACCGAAGGTGGCAGGTTCAAACCCGGCCTCGGCCGAACTGCCAAACAGAAAAATAGCCAGGCATTGTGGTGGGCACCTGTAGTCCCAGCTCCTCCGGAGGCTGAGGCGAGAGAATCGCCTAAGCCCAGGAGTTGGAGGTTGCTGTGAGCTGTGTGACGCCACAGCACTCTACTGAGGGCGATAAGTGAGACTCTGTCTCTACAAAAAAATAAATAAATAAAATGAAGAATCCACAAATTCTAGGGTAGATGATGGGCTGTTCTTTTAAAGTGAGTCTCCTGGCTTTAAAAAAAAAAAAAAATAGTGGAGGGTTTTAGCCTGGTTTTAATTTTTTTTGTTTTTTGAGACAGAGTCTCACTTTGTCACCCTCGGTAGAGTGCCGTGGCGTCACAGCCCACAGCAACCTCAAACTCTTAGGCTCAAGTGATTCTCTTGCTTCAGCCTCCTGAGTAGCTGGACAGGCACCTGCCACAATGCCCAGCTATTTTTTATTTATTTATTTTTGTGGCCAAGGCCGGGTTTGAACCTGCCACCTCTGGTATATGGGGCCTGTGCCCTACTCCTTTGAGCCACAGGCGCCGCCCAATGCCCAGCTAATTTTAGAGATGGGGTCTCACTCTGGCTCAGGCTGGTCTTGAACCTGAGCTTAGGCAATCCACCCGCCTCAGCCTCCCAGAGTGCTGGGATTACAGGCGTGAGCCGCCACGCCCAGCCTCCTTTTAATTTTAAAGTGCTATGAAGGAAACCAGCAGCCATCTGGAGGAGACATCTAGAATCTTACAGTCCGAGATGCAGGCCAGAGACAGGCAGAGAGGGATGGCTGGGGGTGACCTGGCGGAGGCTGCGGAGGCTGGGCTGGCTGAGGTTCCCTCGGGACCCATTGGTGCTGAGGTGCCAAAAGGGACACATGCTGGGTTCCAACCAGGTGCAGGCCAGGGCAGCATGGTCACTAAGGCAACCAGCATGGTCTTCCCCGAAGAGGCTAAAGTGGGCTTCAAAGTGAGGGCCTCTAGCCCTAGGTCTCGGTGGGGGTGAGTTTTCTCTTGGGAAGCAACCGGTACCCTGGAGGCAGAGGAAGCTGCCCGGTGTTCCTGCCAGAGATGGGGGCTCCCCAGGCATAGGCCACGTGTTGTAAACTTGTGCCATGAGCTAGGAGCCCTCCTGGTGGCCCTCCTGTCCGTGGGTCCACATTAAGCACAGTGTGGGATCTGGCTGCGGTGGTGGCAGACAGCTTGGTTCACATTCTGGCTTCACATGGAGTTCTAGCTCCCAGGGTCACGGTGGGGCCAGTGAGCTGGAGCCAGGAGGCCCTCAGCACAGTGCCCCGTGCACACTCAGAATCTCCTGCAAGGAACTCCCCCCATCCAGTGTCTACTCTATAACATCTCAGACACATGGGCTGACAGTTTCCTCATGGGCAGGTCCAGAAACGGAGCCCCTACTCTGCCCCCAACAGCCCCAGGGAGGGGAAGGAGACCGGGAGGTGACCCAGGGTCTTGGGTAGTGGGGGCCGGAGTTTGCTGCCACCTTGAAAGGAGCAAGGCTCTGGGCCTGCCCTCCTGTTTCCCGCTGCCTCACTCTGGTCTCGTCTCTCTCCGGCAGCAACACGGAATTCCCATCCCAGTCACGCCTAAGAACCCGTGGAGCATGGATGAGAACCTCATGCACATCAGGTGAGATGTCGGCCCCGCCATCAAATTTCAGGCCATGGTTGTGAGCTCCTACCTGTGCCTGGGTCAGGCCAGGATGTGGTAGTGGCAACCCCACAGCCGGGGCCCTGCCCTCATGGGCCAAGAGGCCTCAGGAAGACAGACGTCAAACCACCTGACTCACGCATGCCCTCTTCGCACTTCTGCTCAATGTCATGAGGGAGATAGGTCATGGGCACCTGGGCTCATCCCAGGTGTCAGGCAGGGCTTCTTGGAAGAGGTGTCATTTGGGTTGAAACCTCAAGGATGTCCTTATATTAGGGCTATCAGCTGAAAAAAACAAAAACCCTCAAGGATGAAGACGCCCCGCCAGGGCACAAGGAAGAGTGTTTAAGGCAGAGGGAACAACATGTGGGAAAATGCCAAGCACCCCAGTGTGTGGATCCCCAGGGATGGCCCCAGAAGTCTGTAAGGAGGGTCCTGGCCCTTTCTTACAACCTGCAGTTCTCACAGGCAACTAGTAAGCCCAGAAGGTTCCAGGCAGGGTTGGCAGCAGTCACTTTGGGAGAGAGCAAAAGGCCAACCAGACTTATGGGAACAATGGGATATGTGTGTTTGGGATCGGGGGAGCCGTGTACCCCCACCAACTGATCCCCGTCTCCCCTCTCCCCTCCACAGCTACGAGGCTGGGATCCTGGAGAACCCCAAGGTAATCCCCACTTCCTCTGAGCCAGGCATCTTTGGTGGTAGCTGCTCCATGACGATGCTGTCTGATGTATTTGTAGCCTAATTTGAAATTTCACGGGGGGCTGGGCGTGGGGCCCAGGCCGAGCCCTGCCCGTGTTCCCCGGGACCCCCAGCCCCACTCTGCCCGCCCTCTCCACACTGTGTCCTCAGACCGCCCCCCTCCCTGGTGCTCTTTCTCTAACTGCCTCTGGGATGAACAGGGGAGGGAAATATTTCAGGACAGCACAGAGGGAGAGTGTGACCGAGAGACAATAAAGAAGTAATTAGGCAGATGAGACACACAGAGGCCCAGCCCGTGCCCACCAGCTCTCTCGTAGGGGGCTGCGGATTAGAGGCTCAGGACCCATTTGTCTGGGTCTGAGTTCCATGCCCACTGCCAACCACCCCGTGCCCCTTTCCCCAGCCTCCCATGACGGCTATGTGGGCCCTCAGCCCTGTTTGAAGTTTAGGGTTTCTCTCTTTGTGTCCACCCCTGCCCACCATGGGGGAGGGGGGCGGGAGGCCCAAATCTATTATGGGAAGAGAAAAATCTCTTTGTCCCTGAGGGAATGTGTCTCCATTCCCTGGCCCAGCCCCACACCCCGGGTGGCCTATTTGGAGGTGGGGTGGGCTGCTTATTTGTTTGGGGGGGTGCCCTCAGCAGCTGGGCCTGGGGGACCCAAGAAGACAAGCAGGGAGGGGGGTGCTTCTGGGTGGTTTGGGTGAGATCTGGGAGTGCTGGAGCCCGGCTCCCTCACCTCCAGGTGACTCTGACTTTCACTCCGCCCCTTGGACAGTGTTACCAACCACCTTTTCTGAGGACCAGGTGTGGGGTTGGCATTTTTCTGCCTTAACTTCCTGGGATGCTGGCTGTGAGCACCCTGACCTTATGGGTGAGGAAACTGAGGCCCAGAGCAGTGACTCTCCCTGGGGCACCAGCCATTCAGCAAGGGATTGGGCTGGTGCCCTCTGACCCCTTTGGCTCCCCCACTGCCCACATACCCCTCCTGCCTGTTCTCCCTGCTTGGTCTAAGCTTGTCACTCAGAAGAGCCAGCACCCTTGCCCCCTGAGGGCTGATGGCCCTGCTGGGGCTGCTGCCTGCTGGCCACAGGTTTTTCCAGTTCATGCTCTGTTGACCCCATGACATTCAGGCCAGCCACCCCTAATTAGCAAGTCAGTCACCACCAAGGGGGGCGAGGGAGGCTGAGCCTGCCCCATGGCTTCAGGCAGGGTGTCCTCCCGGGCTCCCTGCTCTTCTCCAGCCAGCTTCCCACAGAGGAGGCCTTGAGAATGGAGAGGAGCCCCCCAATAATCAAGCACCTCAAGGCTGAGAAGCAGAGCTGAGGCCAGAGGGAGAAACCACCCCTTGGACAGGGCCCGAGGGGGCCTCGCAGCTTGGTGTGGGTGACTGTGCTGCGGTGCGCAGGTCTGCCGCTCAGCCCCTTGCCCAGCGAGGGCAGTGGAGGACAAGTCCGTGCTAAGATATCTTTTTTTAAGGATTCTGCCGCCCACTTGAGTCCCAGGAAATCTGAGTCTAAATCCCAACTCTGCTTCTTAGTGCTGTGCAGCCTTGGGCACGTTACCCGACCTCTCTGAGATTCTGATTTGTCTTGCACAACATGGGAAACTGCAGCATGTCCCTCCTTGGGCTCAGTGCAAGGTCTCCATCATGGAGATAGGGGTCCTGCCCTCCGTCCCCAGGCCAGCTTTGGAGAGGAAAGGGCCAATGTCCTCCTGCTCAGGGACCCTTCTCATCAGGCAGGAAAGGCTGGGCTGGGCTGGAGTCAGGGGAAACATCATTTCTTTTGAGAGGCCTGGGGCAAGGGCAGGGTCCAGCCACTTGGGCAGAGGGTCAGTGCCAGCCTCTAGGGCTTTGTGCAGGGTAGGGGCTAGATGCCAAGACCCACCCTTGTGTCTCTGGATCTGGGTGCCTGAGCCCCTCGGGAGCAGCTCCGGGAGATGGAGCTTAAGGGAGCCTGGTCCCCTCCCCCGCTCCAAAAAAAAGCCCAGAGACCTGAGGAAGGGCGGGTTTGAAGGCAGATGGCTGAGCCATTTTCTGCCTCTATGAGGGCTGATTGAAGGGCAATGAGGCAGCTAATGCGAAGAAAGATAGAAATTTACTTGCTTTAACTTCATACGGCCCACAGTGAAAGAGTTCATTCAGTTGCCGGCCCGCCATACCTGACGGATGAATAAACCATTTGCAGCATCGATCATGCCTCTACATCATGGTTTAGCTCATGGGCCATTTGCTTCCAATCTCTCCTTCTCTGGCCCTGTTTCATGCTTTCTTTTGCCCTCTCCCCTACCCCCTGCCCCCCTTTTTCTTCACTCTCTTCCCTCCCCCCCAAGATGACATTGGAAGTGAGCCCTCCTGCTGGGATGGATAAATAGGTGGCATTGATACTCAGCAACAAACTATTTGTCATTTGAACTGGGCTTTTAGGAGGGAGAGTAAAAAGAAGGCAGGCGCCTGAGCCGCCTCGGAATGCAAAGCAAATGTCATTTTATTTCTATTTAGTTATTTTATTTAATCCTGGCAGCTGCTCTGACTTCCACTGCATGGTGTAGTCCCCAGCCTCCTGCAAATGTTGTCATCCTCTACTTCTGTCTGGGGCAGGAGAGAAAGTGACAAACTCCCCTTTGCAAATAGTCAGGCCCAGCACAGGTGGAGGTGGTAAAGAGGTGTGGAGTTAATTGTGGGGTTGGGGGTGTTGCTGGCAGGTTGTGGAGGGGCTGTGGAGTTGTGCTGGTCACGCAGAGGTCTAGTCCTGTTCATTTTACCTTTTGGCTGAGGATGGGCCTTTGGCCCTATCTGTGCCCGTGGAACACAGTAGTTAGCCTGCCCCATGGGTAATTCTGGCTCTCTCTGGCCAGTGACCTCACACTGTTTCTCAGCCCAGGGTAAGTATGGTGGCTGGAAGACAGCACGGGATTGGAGAGAGAGTAATCCCCTGAGCTGGCTTCCTAAGTATAGTTTGGACAAGACACTTCTCACCCTTGCTTTCTTCTCTGGTTGCCGGAGACATTGGGCTGGAGTCATTAAGGACTCCTACCTCCTTGGGACTATCTTTAAGATCAGTTCTGATAGGAACAGTGGCTCTTGCCAGTAATCCCAGTGATGTAGGAGGCGGAGGCAAGAGGATTGCTTGAGCCCAGAAGTTTGAGACCAGCCTGGGCAGCATAGCAAGAGCCCACCTGTCCAAAAGATAAAAAAATTAGCTGGGTGTGGTGATGTGCACCTATAGCCTCAGCTACTTAAGAGACCAAGGTGAGAGGATCTCTTGAGTCCAGGAATTCAAGGTTACAACGAGCTATGCTCTCACCACTGCCTCCCTAGCCTAGGCAACAGAGCAAGACCCTCTCTCAAAAGAAAAAAGATCAGTTCTAGGTTCTCGTTCTCACCCCACAAACAGAAACTGATGAAGGGATGCCAATTTAGAGGTGGGTGGGAGAAGCCATCACAGGCCCTGTCCAAACTCAGAAATAGAGCGCGAGAGATCAGTTTGCCCAGGACTAGGGTTTCTGGGGACAGGAGACTTTCGGTACTAAACCCAGGAAAGTGATCCAAGGCGCTTTTGGCCCTGAGTTGGAGGGGCTTTTTTCTAAGGGTGGGCTCTTCCAGTGCATCACCAAGGGTCTTTTCCAGCTGTTCTCTCCACCCACCAAGCACACTGCGGTTTGCACCAGGCTTTCCCCTGGCATGTTCTTGTGTGAATTATAAGATGGCCAAAGGCAGGTCGCTTTTTCCCCATTCTACAGATGAGAAAGCTGAGGCTCAAGAAGGTGAAGCGGCTTACCCAAGGCCCCACAGTACTTGATGAGGGCCTCATGGGGCCCCCAGTCCTGTGCCAGGTGCCCGCGCAGAAATCTATTGCCTACACGGTCCCTTCCGATTGGCCTCGATGTCCTTATCTGTAGGTGGGGTAACAGCGCTTGACCTTCTTGCCAAACAGGACTGCTGAGACCACAAAAGAAACTGCAGATTGAAAGTGGCATGTGAATGTTTGCAAGGTTTTGAAAGCAAAGATTTAAGGGACTGTCAGCAGGTGGGCAAGAGCAGCTGGGCACAGGCTGCCCACAGGAGGGACTTGAGCCATCAGGCCCCAGGGGCCCCGTCCCCACAGTGGCAAGTGTCCAAGCCACAGGCTGGGAGAGCTGGGGCCTCCAAAGGCAGGAGAGAATTTTGAGAGTTCCAGGCAGCAAGCCGCCCCTCCACCACCGCATCAACACGCCCGAGGAAAAATATACATAAAGGTTGATGTGTTTTCAAATGGGTTTTTGCTTTGCTCTTCTCTTTTCTCCCTGTGAGTATTAACCTCAGGGACCCCGGGGATGGCTACACTCGCCGGAGCACCTGCTGGGGTCACGCGCAGTCATTAGCTTTGCGGTCAGTGCAGAATAAACCCCAATTCCCCATGCCGGCAGCGTGCATGACCACTCCCAGGAAGGCCTCCTAACCGCCTCGCTCTTCCAAAGTCACACTTTTTCCTGCCTGACTTGTTCCTCTCCTGCTATTCTGCCTCCAGCTGTGGGGGCGTCAAAGAAAAAGATGAGATCAAGTTGAGGGGAAAAATTGTCTGATTTCTTGAGCCCTTTGTTTCCTGGGCCCCTGGCAAGTGGGGCTGCCTCTGGGCTGGGGGCTGGGGGCCTGCTGGACCATACCAGCTGGTGGAGACGTGCCAGTAAGGAGCAAGGAGAGGGGTGCAGGTCCCTGTAGGAGACGGGGTACAGGGTGGCCAAGGGTTAACAGGTCTTGGCCTGGCTCTGGGCACCCATCCTCCAACCTCTTTCTTTTGTCAGAGCCAAGCCCCTCCAGGTCTCTACACAAAGACCCAGGACCCAGCCAAAGCACCCAACAGCCCTGACATCCTTGAGATTGAGTTCAAAAAAGGTATGTGCCCACCCTTTGGGACTGCAAGGGGGTCGACTCTTGGGGCCCTGGCTCTTTACCCCTCCCTACTTGGGAACTGGGCCTTGCACCCCAGAGTTGAGGCAGGAGCTTCCCAGATTCCCAATAGCTCCCTTCCCTGGGCACTGAGACATGGGAGCCTCCACGCATGAGACTCCCCCCTGCCACTCACATGAGGTCATAGGTACCAGGTCTGCAGTGAGAAGATTCCAGTCCCTGGGCAAGCACTCAACTTTCCCGGGCCTCAGTTTCTTTATCTGTAAATATAAAGAGATAAGGGGGCCTGCTGCGTCCCTAGTGCAGAATGAGGGCTGCATCCAGCACGAGGTTCTGCCACTGAAAGCCCTTGGCAAGTTGTAAATCTTAGAGAACTCTGACCCTAAATCAAAAGCCATAGCTACACCTAAATTAGCTGCTTGGAGCCTCATCCCCCATCCCAGGTTCAAAGCTGTGGCCTTTTACTCCTCTCAGCAGTGGGGGAGGGTGTCCTGATCACCCCCATCCCTGCTGCTATCAACAATGTTTGCTGGGCTGGCCTTTGTGCCCCAATGCCTGAGCTTTATAGGGGGACATCTCTGGAGGAAGGAAGGAAGGCCGAAGGCAAGGCATTGATAAGGCCTAGAGTGAGCGGTCAAGGCCTCCAAGAAGAGGACCTTTTCAGGAGGCTGCAATGATCAGGGGGGCTTCCTGGAGGAGGTGGTGTTGGGCAGGTGGCAGGATGGCATCTCAAGCCCAGGCAGGGAGGTTGGCCCACCTGTCAGCAATGCAAATGAGCAATAAGTGTATCAGGAGCTAACGATGGAGCAGGGAACAGAGGGAGAGAATCCCCAAGGAGAGGCCTGGCTTGGCTCTGAGGGTCGGCCTTTCCCTGAGACACTGCAGAGGCTCCAACTCCACTCTTCCTCTTACTGGCCCTCTGGGCTTCAGGAGCACTTGCCTAAAAATGGGCCACAGAAACGTTGCTCACAGGTGCCCAGCATGGTGTGTAGCCACTGGGGGCCAACAAGGCCTTGGTGAGGCCCCCAAAGGCAGCTGGTGCCCCCAGCCAGGTTTGCAGACATGGAGCCCTCAGGAGCCCAGCAGGGACGGTGAGGGTGGCAGGCGGCTGCAAGCGGAGGAGAGTACCAAGCACAGGGCTCTGGCAGCCCTTCCTGAAGGAGTGGGGCAGCCCCACAGGCTGAGCTGGAGAAGAAACATGACCCATTGTAATGATTTGGGGACTGTCTGGAAGGGGAAAAAAGACGGGAGGAACCCTCCCCTGGACTAGTCCCCATTCACTCTCTAGTTAATTTATTTGAAGTTTTAATCTAATTATTAACTATTTTAAAGGCTAAGAGGCTTTCTCTGGCAGCAGCACCAACAATGTCACCTCTTCTCCCGGGCAGGCCCCATCCACGGCCCCAGTGAAGGCCCATAATAGGGCAGAGGGGGAGAGGCGGGGAGAGGGGGGAGGCAGGGGGGTGACGAGAGGGGCTTAAGGTTCATTATTGGGCAGACTTACATTTAATAGCAATTTACAACCAAGTTATAAAACCCCTGGAAATGGGGGTTAAGAATGGCGAGGCTGACAGCGCCTTGAGCGAAGCCCCTCCAGGCGGGCCTGGCTAATAAAGACTCGAAAGCCGCTATTGAGGCCTGATTGGCACCCGGTGGCTCGCCCCATGGTAATGAGCCGGGCAGATGGGTGGGGGATTAGCCGCCAACTTTGAACAGCTTTTCTTTGTCACTGTTTCAGCTCTCTCGTTAGCTCCTGATACATTTATTGCTCATTTCACACCGCTCAAGAAAGTGCCCCTTGCTATTCAAAGTCAACCCCAAACCCACCCACCGCCCCCCCCCCACCCCTCTCTGGACTTGGCCCTTTCCTAGCTGAGTTCCCCGCCTCCCTTCTGCCCTCCTGCCATCCCAGACCCGACTCCAGGACTCAGGGCCGCCAACAACACCTCGCCTGAGCAGGCACCGTATCACCCCCATCAATCAGAAGGCTACGTGCGGGTCTGGGGTATAGGGTCGGGCGCGGGGTCCGCCTGACAGACGTGGCAGGGGGCTGTGTGTGTGAGTGTGTGTATGTGTGCAAGCTCAACCACACCTCGGCCAGGCGGCCCCCGGGTAACTGGTGGGACAGAAGGTGCTCCCGGCATAAGACAATGGTGGAGCGTGAAATTCAATTAGTTCAGGGCCTGGTTCCAATTTCACAGCCCCTAAATGCAAAAGGGGCAAAGAGAAAAGGAGGGTGGGGAGAGCGTTTTTATTGCATTTTCCCTTTCATTCTGGGGGGCTTTCTCGCCCCTTCTCTCCCCCCAGCAGGCCTCAACCTGCACAGGGCTTTTGAAGGAGTCATTTGGAGTCCATATCTGTCACATCCATTTAAGGCGTTGCGGGTGGAGGGAGAGGGCGGGGTGGTGGGTGCAGTCTTCTCTCTGAGCCCTGCCTGGAGGCCCACTGCCCTCTCCTCCTGCCCCAGGGGTCCCTGTGAAGGTGACCAACATCAAGGATGGTACCACCCACCAGACCTCCTTGGAACTCTTCATGTACCTGAATGAAGTTGCGTGAGTGTCACAGCCCTGCAAGGCCCCCTGGGAGCCACTGTGGGCAAGGACTGGCCTGGACCATTTTGGCTACTCATCATGGTTATGATTTGAGGGCAGGGGGGTTGGAATGTGTCCTAGCCCCTTGAGCATAGAGTCTCCTGGACCAAGGGGGCTGATTTGGTAGCAGAGTTCCCGTGGTCCTCATTGAAATCTCTCAGCCTTAGAAAGCAGCCTTGACCTATTGTCCCCCAGGGGTGATCAGGCTGGGGCTCCCAGGGCCTCGGCTGCACCGAGAGCAGGATAGAAAGACAGGTGAGCAGTGGATAGCACTGGTGCTAGGCAAGGCCCTAGGACAGAGGTAACAGAAGGAGCCAATTGAACTCGCTCAGTGACCTGGACAATCCCCTCCGTCCTTGCACCTCGGTTTCCCCGCCCGTAGAATGGGCACTTGGTCCAGGTGACCTGGCTCAGATGTCCCCTGAACCTTGGATCCTGAGGTGGAGCCTAAGCCCCACGTGTGGCTCACACTTCCAGCAGCCTGCAGCCAGGAGCCCAGCGGGGTGGGTGACAGATGACCCATTCTCCCCACAGGGGCAAGCACGGAGTGGGCCGAATTGACATCGTGGAGAACCGCTTCATTGGGATGAAGTCCCGAGGTGAGTGCCCAGTACCACACCCAGAGACCCCTGAGTCTCCCAGCCCATTCAGGTATTGCCTGACCTTGGGCAACTCCTTTCATCCCACCAGTCTGCAGTCTTCCTCTGTGAAGTGAGGTAATGGGCCCTTTGCCACTGACTTCTAAGGGTATTATGAGAGGGAGTGCTGGGGGACAGGGAGGCCAGAGCAGGCTCAGAGAAGGGAAGCCAGGGCCAGGCCCGAGGTCAGGACCTCTTGTGTCCCAGGAGAGTCGGCCGCGTTTGGAGGCAGAATGTGCAGGGCTGATTTTGTGGTCATTAAGGATGCATGGGGAACTCCTGCCAGGCAGGGCTAGAATCTTGCCAGGGGTGGGCACTGTGGGCTGCAGCAGCACTGTCTCCCCCCTGTCAGGTGCAGCAGGAAGGCCCTTTTTCTTGGGACAGGAAGGGCTCTCCTTCTAGACTGCCCAGCCCCGTAGCAGCCTCTGCCTGGGCCAGGGCACAGGGGAGTTGGTCCCCAAGCAGGTGCCTCTGTCTTCCAGTGGTCTTCTCAGTAATCAGAGCCTGAGGTTCCCTTTGTCAGTCACTCACCACTTAATCTCGACCACACCCCTCTCCAGGGTTCAGTTCTGCCCTCCTACAGCAAAGGGACCCAGGTCCCCGAGGGTCTGCCAGCATGTGGTATGCAGTGCTGCATTCGTTTGGGAACCCTAAGAAGGAGAGGGCAAGGCTTCAGCAGTGAGAGCCCCTTAAATACTGGTGGTGAGGTCAGGTCCCCTATTTTGGTGGGTAGGCAGATTGCTTTTCTTAAGGTCCATGTGAAAAGATAACACAGCAGATAAAACCAGGCCGAAGTACAGTCACCACCCTTTGTCCTTGAGGACATTTTTACCGTGATTCAAAAACCAAAAAGTGCTGATGGAAGCTATCAGCTGTTAGAAGAGGGCGGTTGCCAGGTGGGGGGCAGAATGCCTGGGGTTCTTGTCCCAGCTTTGTCCTGTCTTGCCCAATGACTTTGGACTTGTCATTTCTGGGCCTCAGTTTCCCCAAGTGAAATGTGCTAAGTGTAGGGTGGGGGTTGGACCATTCTGGCTCTGACCTGTTTGAATTTACCTCAGAGCTGTGGGGAAGAGGGGGGCTGTGGCTTTGCCTCTTCCCTGTGGTTTTTCCCTCCCTGCCACAGCTATTATCTGTGGGAAGCAACCTAATTGAAACTCTCTTGGGAAGGCCTTGTGGTGAACAATGTTACTAATTAGCGGCTCCCTTTCATGCTCTCTCACCTTTGTTTCTTACCTATATTAACATCTGATGAAATGTCCCTTTGTCTCAACCTGCCCTTGGGAGCCAGCACAATGCAAGTCCTCCAAGGCAGAGCTGGGAGAGACCTTGGGGACCCAGAGGCCAGACCTCACTTTACAGATGGGGAAACCAAGGCTGGGGGCAGGGGAGAGAATGCTCAAAGTCCCAGGTATATCAGTGGCAGGACCAGGACTGATGCCCCCAACCCACAGAGGCATTGGGCAGTGTGGTGTGGCTAAGGGCTTGGACTCAGGAGTAGGACAGAACAGGTGTGATGGCAGGAACTGGTCAGTATGGCTCAGGAGTATCCAGTCCTGCCCTGTTGTCATGCCTACCCTCTGCCGTGACAGACATCACTAATCAGTTGTAGCACCATCCTGCTGGCTCCATTCTGCTGGCAGGCATTGCCAATCAATCAAGATTGGCAAGTGTGATGAAAATTGATTGCCTTCCCTTACTAGAAAGGTTGCTCTTAAAGTGGCATCCTGCTGGATGGAGAGAGAGTCAGGCCAAAATGTACTGAAGGAGGGAGAGAGTGATGAAAGCCTGGACTGTGCTGCTCTGGGAAGATGTCAGGGAGGAGGCAATGGGAGAAGGGGCTTCCAGCAGCAGGACGCAGGGTAGACAGGGAGCATTCTGGGGAGGGTAGGAGAGAAGGGTGGAAGGTGCCCCAGGTGGCCTGCTGGTGAGACCTGAGGCACCTTGAAGAGCTGGTGCTGAGGGTCCAGGCTTTGGTACCTGAGTCCTGATCTTGGCTCCATCACCACTGGGAGGGCAACTTAGCCCACAACTTCCTCATCTGTGAAATGGGTTGCCCTGTGGATCAGATGCAAAGAGCTGCAGACCCACAGTAGGAGCCATGTCTTGATGGCAGATTCACTCTTTACCCCAGAAACAGGACCTCATCCCCAAAGAAGTTCAGAGCCTTGAGATAATCTGTCCCAGTGCACTTGGCTCCCTACCATTCGTCAAGGAACAGCCCAGCCGGCACCCTGCCCAGGTGTTGTGTATGTACCTGGGGCGGGGGCTGTCCCTAAAAGTATAGAATTTAGGCTGAGCACTGCATAGTCTTTGGGGAAGAAAATCAGGATTCTGATTCCAAAACCTTTCTATATGACCTTAGGCAAGTTGCTTTCCCTCTCTGGGTCTCCACTTGTCAACCCTACAGGAGTTCCAGCTAGCCTGTTTTCTTGCTTGGGTTGGGGTGCCAGGTGAGAGAAGAAACTTGCTTGGTAATTTTAAGGCGGTGTCTTGTTTTTATTTCTCCACTCCAAATATTTTGCTGTGAGAAGGGAAGAGTGGTGACAGTAAATTAGGGCATTGTGGATTCCCTCATGACAAGGTTTTTATTAAGTGTAAGTCGTGGAAGAAGCTGTTAATCGTCAATTATATTGAGGGCAGGACAGGAAGATGCTATTGTCTGTATCTCCGTGTACAAGGGAAAAATGTCATTTGTATTGATTTTACAAAGCTCATAATTGAAAGTCATTAATGGCTTGTTTGTTTTCTCAAGGGTGGTGTTGGGGGTAGGTAGTTGGACAGCACCAGTGCCCTGGGTCCATGGTGGCCTGGTCAGCAGTGTTAGGGGCCATGGGTCAGGGCCAGGGGCCAGGGAAGCTGCAGATGGAGTAACTGTGCTGTATTGTGGCTGTTCACCGTTGTCATTATCACATTATCTTTTTAACTCTGGAGGGGGGCTAATTAAGTGAAGTAAATGAAATCAGTGGGGAGGAGAAGGGGGGCAGAGCAGGCAGGAGGGAATCAGGGAAGGGAAAGTGGCAGCGAGTGTCCTTTGGCTCACCTTCCCCTGTCCTCTCTGGCTCTGACTTCTCCAGCCACCCTCCCCTCCTCTCCCCTCTTCTCTCTCCTCACCTCTCCTCTCTCCTCTCCCCTCCCCTCCCCCCTCCTCTCCCCTCTTCTCTCTCCTCCCCTTTCCCCTCCCCTCTCCCCTCCCCTCCTCTCTCCCCTCCCCTCCCCTCTCCTCTCCCCTCCCCTGTCCCCTCCCCTCTCCCCTCCCCCCTCCCCTCTCCTCTTCTCTCCTCTCCTCCCCTCCCCTCCCCTCCCTTCTCTCCTCTCCTCTCCTCTCCTCTCCCCTCTCCTCTTCTCTCCTCTCCTCCCCTCTCCTCTCCTCCCCTCCCCT
>CAUYRH010028114.1:0-53009 GCA_963574655.1 Perodicticus potto
CTTCAACCAAAAAATGGCCGGGCATTGTGGCGAGCGCCTGTAGTCCCAGCTACTGGGGAGGTGGAGGCAGGAGACTCGCTTGAGCCCAGGAATTGGAGGTTGCTGTGAGCTGTGGATGCCACAGCACTCTATCCAGGGTGACAGCTTGAGGCTCTGTCTCAAAAAAAAAAAAAAAAAGCCTGTAGCTCAAGCAGCCCGGGCACCAGCCACATATACCGGAGCTGGCAAGTTTGAATCCAGCTTGCGCCTGCCAAACGACAATGACAACTACAACCAAAAAGGAAAAAATAGCTGAGCAGGGCAGCACCTGTGGCTCAGTGACTAGGGCACCACCCCCATATACTGAGGGTAGTGGGTTTAAACCCGGCCCGGGCCGAACTGCAACAAAAAAATAGCCAGGCGTTGCGGCAGGTGCCTGTAGTCCCAGTTACTCGGGAGGCTAAGACAAGAGAATCTCCTAAGCCCAGGAGCTGGAGGTTGCTGTGAGCTGTGAATCCATAGCATCTACCAAAGGCGACAAAGTGAGACTCAGTCTCTAAAAAAGAAAAAAAAAATAGCCAGGCGTTGTGGTGGGCACCTGTAGTCCCACGTACTTGGGAGGGGGAGGCAAGAGAATTACTTAAGCCCAAGAGTTTGAGGTTGCTATGAGCTGAGACTTCATAGCACTCTACCCATGGCGACAGCTTAAGACTCTGTCTCAAAAAAAAAGAAAAAAAGCTGGGCGGCGCCTGTGGCTCATAGAGTAGAGTGCAGGCCCCATATACCAAAGGTGGCGGGTTCAAACCCAGCCTCGGCCAAACTGCAGAACAGAAAGATAGCTGGGCGTTGTGGCGGGCGCCTGTAGTCCCAGCTACTCCGAAAAACCAAGGGTGATGAAGTGAGACTCTGTCTCTACAAAAAAAGGAGAAAAAAAGCAAGAGGATACCGTTTAGCATTTAAGGTAGAGAGGAAACTCCCACAACTTAAGGTTCTTAAAAATAAGCTAAGGTGGGCGGCACCTGTGGCTCATCGTGTAGGGTGCTGGCCCCGTATACTGAAGGTGGCGAGTTCAAACCCGGCCTTGGCCGAATTGCAAAACAGAAAAATAGCCGGGCATTGTGACGGGCACCTGTAGTCCCAGCTACTCCGGAGGCTGAGACAAGAGAACTGCCTAAGCCCAAGAGCTGGAGGTTGCTATGAGCTGTGTGACGTTGTGAGCTGTGTGATGCCATGGCACTCTACCAAGGGCGATAAAGTGAGACTCTGTCTCTACAAAAATAATAATAATAATGATAAGCTAAGGTGCAAAGTGCTATGAGATTCCCAGTGCTATGAAGGGTGCTTGGAAGTTAATGGATTTCAAGATGAGAAAAGGCATTCATTTGTGGATTACTAAGAAATAACCCAGACTGAGAAAATAAACAAGTTTACAGTAAACTCTGGAACACCAAATGTAGAAGGGTGGGAGTACACAGGCCAGGGACAAGTGGAAAGAAAGGCCCCCAAAATTGCAAAAGGATCTTGAGGGTTGGATGTGGTAAATACAAAGAAAACTGGAATGGTCAGTCATTCAGAGGCCTATTCTGTCACCTGCAAAGGAAGAACTCTTTTTTTTTGAGACAGAGCTTCATTCTGTCACCCTAAATAGTGTGTCATGGCATCATAGCTCACAGCAACATAAAACTCTTGGGCTTGAGCAAACCTCTTGCCTTAGCCTCCCAAGTAGTTGTGACTATAGGTGCCCGCCACAACGCCTGGCTGGTTTTTCTATTATTAGTAGAGACAGAGTCTCACTCTTGCTCAGCCTGGTCTCCAACTCCTGAGCTAAAGTGATCCACCTGCTTTGGCCTCCCAGAGGGTTACAGGCATGAGTCACCATGCCCATCCATGCAAATGAAGACTTTAAATAGATAAGCAGGGGTTTTTTGTTTGCTTTAAGATGGGATATTGATCTGTCACTAGGCTGGAGCACAGTGGCCCTATTATAGTACACTGCAACCTGAAACTCCTTGGCTCAGGGGATTCTATTGCCTCAGCCTCCTAAAAAGCAGGAATTACAATGTACGCCACCACATCTGGTTAAAATAAGCAGTTTACAATGTTTTTATCCACTCAACATACACAAAGAATTCAATGATCCTGCTAGAAACAATGGATCATTTCAATAGTGATTCTTGCACATTATTGAATAGGTAGTATTCTCACAACCCTTTACTCTCCTGTGGGAGAGTATATTCAAAAGGTAAAACATTTCTCAGAATCAATAAATAGTACTACCTGAGGACAGAGAACTGCACTGTATATCCCTGGCAGTATCATGGCACATCACCTGAAGGTAATAAACATTTGTCTTTTATTTTTTAAATGAATAAGATGAATAAACAGTGACCCTGTCCAAAGCTGTCTTCTTTCCAGTATGCCATTCACTCCACTTAACCTTCCCTGATGGAGAAGGAAATTAATTTACTTGCCCATAGTGAAAAAATGCACACTGCATCTTGATTATAGCCCAATTCTTCAGACTCCCAACTCCATACTCTCCATTAAACTACCCTGCCTCAGAAATGCAGAACAGAGATGAAAATCAGAATGTTGGCTGGGCACGGTGGCTCACGTCTGTAATTCCAGCAGTCTAGGAGGCTGAGGCGGGTGGATGGCCCTGAGCTCACAGGTTCAAGACCAAGAGTGAAACCCCAGCTCTAAAAATAGCCAGGCATTGTGGCAGGCACCTGTAGTCCCAGCTACTTGGAAGGCTGAGGCAAGAGAATCAATCACTTGAGCCCAAGAGTTGGAGGTTGCTGTGAGCTATGATGCCACGGCACTGTACCAAGGGTGACAGAGTGCTTAAAAAAAAAAAAAAGAAAGAAAGAAAATCATAATTGTTTTTCATGTTCTCTTTCCTTCTATATGTGCATAGCCAGTCTTAGAGGTAACCCAAGAAAGGAGTTACGATAGCCAAGGGATTTGAGGGGCCTTTGGCAAGTGTTTCTGGACAAAAGCACTTTATCACAAAGTCTGTCAAAAGCCTCCAGACTTTTATCAGTAGTTATACTGAATCACAGATATTAATTCAAGTTGTGAAAATTTGCTCAAAATCAAAAAATAATACTCCCTGAGGGCAGAGAATCCCATTATTCACCACAGGGCATACTGCCTACAATGTAATAAATGTCGTTCTGTTTTGTTTCCTTTTTAGAGATGGAGTTTCTCTATGTAGCCCAGGCTAGAGTGCAATGGTTGTTCACAGAAACGATTATAGCAGACTCCAACACCTAAACACAAGGTCATCCTCCCATCTCAGCTTCTGGAGTAGCTGGGACTATAGGGGTGCAACACCAGAACCAGCTTGTTCTGTTTTGTTTTTTAAATGTAATCTTTATAGTTATTATTATTATTTTCCTATTTTCTTTTTTTTTTTTTTTTTTTTGCAGTTTTTTTGGCCAGGGCCAGGTTTGAACCCACCACCTCCGATATATGGGGCTGGCGCCCTACTCTTTGAGCCATAGACACCATCCCTTTTCTTTTCATTTTAAGACAGAATCTCACTCTGTTCCCAGACTAGAGTACCACGGTGTCATGACAGCACACAGCAACCTCAAACTCTTGAGTTCAAGAGATCCTCTTGCCTCAGCCTCCCAAGTAGCTGGGGCTACAGGCATACACTGCCATGCCCAACTAGTTTTTCTATTTTTTGTAGATATGAGGTCTCACTCTTGCTCAGGCTGGTCTGGAACTCCTGAACTCAAGCAATCCTCCTGCCTCAGCCTCCAAAGAGTGCTAGGATTACGGGTCTAAGCCACCACACCCAGGTTTATTTATTTTTTTCATGAATGATTAGAGCTCAGAGTCTTGGTGATCATCTAGTCCAGATTTTTTATTTTATTTTATTTTATTTGGGGCTTGGCGCCTGTGGCTCAACGGGCTAAGGTGCCAGCCACGTATACCTGAGCTGGTGGGTTCGAATCCAGCCCAGGCCCACCAAACAACAATGACGGCTGCAACCAAAAACTAGCCAGGCGTTGTGGCAGGCGCCGGTAGTCCCGCTACTTGGGAGGCAGAGGCAGAAGACTCGCTTGTGCCCAGGAATTGGAGGTTGCTGTGAGCTGTGATGCCATGGTACTCTATCCAGGGTGACAGCTTGAGGCTCTGTCTCAAAAAAAAAAAATTTATTTTTATTTTTTTTTATTTTTATTTTTGAGACACAGCCTCAAGCTGTCGCCCTGGGTAGAGTGCTGAGGCATCACAGCTCACAGCAACCTCCAAATCTTGGGCTTAAGAGAGTCTCTATGGTGGCCCCTGTGGCTAAAAAGAGTAGGGCACTGGCCCCATATGCTGGAAGTGGCGGGTTCAAACCCAGCCCCGGCCAAAAACTGCAAAAGAAAAAAATGAGATTCTCTTGCCTCAGCCTCCCAAGTAGCTGGGACTACAGGCACCTGCAATAATGCTCAGCTACGTTTTTTTTTTTTTTTTTTTGGTTGGAGTTGTCATTGTTGTTTGGTGGGCCCAGGATGGATTCGAACCTGCCAGCTCTGGTATATGTGGCTGGCACCCTAGCTGCTTGAGCTACAGGTGCTGAGCCTAATTTTGTTTTATTTTATTATTGGTTAGAAAGATATGGCAATGATATTAAAGAAATCCTCTGCATTTTTCAGGTGGCACCTGTGACTCAGTGAGTAGGACGCCGGCCCTGGCCAAAAAATAGCAGCAAAAAAATAGCTGGGCATTGTGGGGGGCGAGAGAATCACCTAAGCCCAAGAGCTGGAGGTTGCTGTGAGTTGTGACCCCATTGCACTCTGCTGAGGGCAACAAAGTGAGACTCTGTCTCTAAAAAAAAAGAAAGAAAGCTCGGTGCCTGTGGCCCAACGGGCTAAGGCGGCAGCCACGTACACCTGAGTTGGCGGGTTCGAATCCAGCCCAGGCCCGCCAAACAACAATGATGGCTGCAACCAAAAAATGGCCGGGCGTTGTGACGGGTGCCTGTAGTCCCAGCTAATTGGGAGGCAGAGGCATGAGACTCACTTGAGCCCAGGAATTGGAGGTGTCTGTGAGCTGTGATGCCACTGCACTCTATCCAGGGTGACAAATTGAGGCTCTGTCTCAAAAGAAAAAAAAAAAGAAAGAAAGAAAGAAAAAAATATCCTTTGAGGTGACGCCTGTGGCTCAAATGAGTAGGGCACCAGCCCCATATGCAGGAGGTGGCGGGTTCAAACCCAGCCCCAGCCAAAAACTGCAAAAAATAAATTAATTAAGGAGAAGGCTTAAACCTTCTCCTTAATGACAGCTTGAGGCTCTGTCCCCAAAAAAAATTGATTAATTAAAGAAAAAAAAGAAATCCTCTGCATTTTTCGATATGCAAATAATTTCCTCCAACAGGGGTCCTGGTGTGATCTCAAGAGTCCATGTTAACTTCTTTTCTGTCAACTTCCTTTCCTTAGTTGTTGTATTCTTTTTTTTTTTTTTTTTTTTTCCTTAGTTGTATTCTTGAAGAGCCTGGGCCATGAAGAGTTTGCCTACATTTTGAGCAGTGAACTCCTTCATGTTCTGACAGTAAGTGTTAATCAGCCAAACTTTTGGCTTCTCTGGATTATATTGGAAGAATAGTTGGGCCACACATTAAATACGCAAACACTAACAAAAGCTGATGAACAAAAAAAAAAGTACATGCATAATTTTCATGATACCCAGTACCACAGATGAGCACAAAAAGTCCTCACAGAATAATCCTCAATATGAGGCCAAGTATTGTGGCTTATGCTTATAATCCTAGCACTCTGGGAGTCCGAGGCAAGTGGATAGCCTGAGCTTAGTTCTAGACCAGCCTGAGCAAGAACGAGACCCTGACTCTAAAAAAATAGCCAGGCATTGTGGCTGCAATCCTCACTACTTGAGAGGCTGAAGCAAGGGGATCATTAGAACCCAAGAGTTTGAGGTTGCTGTGAACTATGATGCCATGGCACTCTACCAAGGGCAACAAAGTAAAACTGTCTCAATAAAAAAATAATAATTATTATCCAAAGTATGCGGGAGCCCATTCAAAGTCTTTTAAAATCATCAAGCAGGGCTTGGCACCTGTAGCTCAGCCAGTAGAGTGCCGGCCACATATACCAAAGCTGGTAGGTTCGAGCCAGGCCCAGACCTGCTAAACAACAATGACAACTGGAACCAAAAAATAGCCAGCTGTTGTGGCAGGCGCCTGTAGTCCCAGCTACTTGGAAGGCTGAGGCAAGAGAATCACTTAAGCCTAAGAGTTAGAGGTTGCTGTGAGCTGTGACATCACAGCACTCTACGGAGGGCAAGAAAGTGAACTCTATCTCAGTAAATAAATAAATAAATAAATCATCCAGCAGGTCTTAAGTTTTCAATGGCTAATATAGAAAATGTATGTATTGGGAGGCTGAGGAGGGTGGATTGCTCTGAGCCCACAGGTTCGAGATCAGCCTGAGCAAGAATGAGACCTCATCTCTGAAGAATAGAGAGAGGGCATTGTGGTGGGCACCTGTAGTCCCAGCTACTTGAGAGGCTGAGGCAAGAGAATCGCTCGAACCCAAGAGTTGGAGGTTGCTGTGACATACAACATCAAGGCAGACTGCCGAGGGCTACAAAGACTGTCTCAAAAAAAAAAAAAAGAAAAGAAAAGAAAAGGTATATATCTAAGTAATACATCTTTGGGTTTTCCTGGATACTATTTATAATAAAAGAAAAGTGGGCAACACAAAACTAGAGGAATATTTGATACTGTATTTAAGAAACTAATGCATCAATATCTGGTTGGACGGAAATAGTTGCAACTCTCAGTGGGTTCTCAAGGTGCAGATGTTTTGTTTCTAATTTTACATTTTACTCTTAACATGCTTTATTCTTAAAAATAGTTGCTGATAAATGTAGGCTATGCCAAAAAGGGATGACATGATTAAGGCATGATTGTGAAACAAGCATGTGATATTTGTCTCTGAGATAATAGGACCTATCAAAGTCCACTAAAGAGACATAATCAAATTTTTAAGTTGAATGTCATATTGTAGCTCCATATATTTCAGGTGAAAATTAGAAAATAAACATTTTTTTAAAAGAAAAGAAAATTGGAAGGTAACATATTTATGTCAACTGAAAGTGGAATCACAGGGCGTCGCCCGTAGCTCAGTGGGTAGGGTGCCGGCCACATACACCCAGGCCTGGACCAACTAAAATAAAAATGACAATTGCAACAAAAAAAATAGCCAGGCATTGTGGCGGTCACCTGTAGTCGCAACTACTTTGGAGACTTAAGCAAGAGAATCGCTTCAGGCCAAGAGTTTAAGGTTGCTGAGAGCTGTGACACCACAGTATACTACCCAGGGCAACAGCTTGCGAGTCTGTCTCAAAAAAAAAAAAAAGAAAGAAATGTATAGTCTTTTTTTTTTTTTTTTTTTTAGATATAGAGTCTCAATTTATAACCCTCCGTAGAGTGCAGTGGAGTCACAGCTTACAGCAACCTCCAACTCGTGGGCTTAGGCGATTCTCTTGCCTCAGCCTCCCAAGTAGCTGGGACCACAAGTACCCGCCACAACACCCGGCTATTTTTTGATGCAGTTTGGCCGGGGGCCGGCTTTGAACC
The DNA here is from genome assembly GCA_963574655.1 of Perodicticus potto. Classification (NCBI taxonomy): domain Eukaryota; kingdom Metazoa; phylum Chordata; class Mammalia; order Primates; family Lorisidae; genus Perodicticus; species Perodicticus potto. Next base: position 7,574 of record CAUYRH010028114.1, read on the forward strand.
TGCCACCCTTGGTATATGGGGCCAGCGCCCTACTCACTGAGCCACAGGCACCGCCTCATTTTTTTTTTTTTTTTGACACAGTTTGACTTTGTCATGGGGTCATAGCTCACAGCAACATTTAAATTCTTTGGCTCATGGCTTGGCGCCTGTGGCTCAACCGGCTAAGGCGCCAGCCATGTACACCTGAGCTGGTGGATTCAAATCCAGCCGGGTCCCGCCAAACAATGACGGCTGCAACCAAAAAATGGCCGGGCGTTGTGGCGGGCACCTGTAGTCCCAACTTGGGAGGCAAAGGCAGGAGCCTTGCTTGAGCCCAGGAATTGGAGATTGCTGTAAGCTGTGATGCCACAGCACCCTATCCAGGGTGATAGCTTGAGGCTCTGTCTCAAAAAAATAAAAATAAATAAAAATAAAAAAATTCTTTGGCTCAAGCGATTGATTCTCTTGCCTCAGCCTAACAAATAGCTGAGACTACAGGCACCCACCACAATGCCCAGCTATTTATTTATTTATTTATTTATTTTATTATTTTTTAATGAGAGAGAGTCTCATTTTGTCACCCTCTATAGAGTGCTGTACCATCATTACTCACAGCAACCTCAAACTTTCGGGCTCAAGTGATTCTCTTGCCTCAGCCTCCTGAGTATCTGGGACTACAGGCGCCTACCACAATGCCCAGCTTTTTTTTTTTTTTTTTTTTTTTTGAGACAGAGTCTCACTTGGTCACCTTTTTTAGAGTGCCTTGGTGTCTTAGCTCACAGCAACCTCAAACTCCTGGGCTCAATTGATCCATTTGCCTCAGCCTCCCAGGTAGCCCTCCATAATGCCCAGCTATTTTTTAGAGCTTTTTATTTATTTATTTTTTTTTGTAGAGACAGAGTCACACTTTATCGCCCTTGGCAGAGTGCCATGACATCACACAGCTCACAGCAACCTCCATCTCCTGGGCTTAGGCGATTCTCCTTCTCAGCCTCCCGAGTAGCTGGGACTACAGGTGCCCACCACAACGCCCGGCCATTTTTCTGTTTTGCAGTTCGGCCAAGGCCGGGTCTGAACCTGCCACCTTCGGTGTATGGGGCCAGCGCCTTACTCAATGAGCCACAGGCACCACCCTTTAGAGCTATTTTTTAGAGACAGGGTCTCTCTCTGGCTCAGGCTGGTCTCAAACCCGTGAACTCAGGAAATCCACCCACTTTGGCCTCCAAAATGGTGGGATTACAGGCATGAGCCACTGCACCCGGCCTATTTTTTTTTTTTTTTTTTTTTGAGACAGAGCCTCAAGCTGTCACCCTGGATAGAGTGCTGTGGCATCACAGCTCACAGCAACCTCCAATTCCTGGGCTCAAGCCAGTCTCCTGCCCGCCTCCCAAGTAGCTGGGACTACAGGAACTCGCCACAACGCCTGGCCATTTTTTGGTTGCAGCCATCATTGTTGTTTGGCGGGCCCCGGCTGGATTGGAACCCACCAGTTCAGGTGTACGTGGCTGGCCCCTTAGCCCATTGAGCCACAGGCACCGAGCCCTGACTATTTTTTTATTTTATTTTATTTTTGTTTAGCAGGCCCAGGTCAGGTCAAACCCACCAGCTCCTGTCCATGTGGCCAGCACCCTAACTGAGATACAGGCACCCAGCCCCAGCTATTTTTTAGAGGGCAAGAGGCTCTGACTCTTGCTCAGGATGGTCTCAAACTCATGAGCTCAGGTAATCCACCCATCTCGGCTTCCCAGAGTACTAGGATTACAGCTGTGAACCAGCAGCTGGCGAAATTTGTAATCTTTCTGATGATTTGCATGAGTTATCCATTTTTTTTTTTTTTTTTTTTTGAGACAGAGCCTCAAGCTGTCACCCTGGAGAAAGTGCTGTGGCATCACAGCTCACATCAACCTCCAATTCCTGAGCTCAAGCGAGTCTCTTGCCTCCACCTCCCAAGTAGCTGGGACTACAGGCGCCTGCCACAACACCTGGCCATTTTTTGGTTGCAGCCGTCATTGTTGTTTGGCGGGCCCGGGCTAGATTCGAACCCATCAGCTCAGGTGTACATGGCTGGCGCCTTAGTCCATTGAGCCACAGGCGCCGAGCCAAAAAAATACTTTTTTAAGTCATATTGAGGTGTTTATACTTGATTATAAGTCCATCGGAAATCACTGGAGGGTTTTAAGTCAGAGTATCATGATCAGATTTGTGTTTTATAAGGATTACTCCAAGCAAAGATAATACTAAGTGTCTTCTTATGCAGGGAAAATGGAGTCAATGAGAGAAAGATCAGTGGCGAGGAGACTGGTTAGGATGCTGTTTCAGTAAAATTTGTCAGAGGCTCGGCACTTATAGCTCAGCGGCTAAAGCGCCAGCCACATACACCAGAGCTGGCGGGTTTGAATCCAGCCTGGGCCTGCCAAACAATGACAACTACAACCAAAATAGCTGGATGTCGTGGCAGGCACCTGTTGTCCCAGCTACTTGGGAGACTGAGGCAAGAGAATCTACTTGGGAGGCTGAGGCAAGAGAATCGCTTAAACCCAAGAGGTTGAGGTTGCTGTGAGCTATGACACCACAGCACTCTATTGAGGGTGACATAGTGAGACTTTGTCTCAAGAAACGAAAATTGTCAGAGATAACCATGTGTTAGGGTGACAGTGAAGATAGAGACACACAAATATTAAAGGGACACTGAGGAGGCAGAACTTGGATTGAGCTACCTGTATATACAGTGAAGACAAGGAGTGTAAGGGAGAAACTTGAGGCAGGAAGAGATGTAGGGGATGAGAAAATAAGCTCAATTCTGAATGTGATTCATTGGAGGGCTCATGGGATACCAAGAAGCCTGGTGTTCACTAGGCAGTGGATCCAAAGATCAGCGGATCTGGGTTGGAGATAAAAATAGAGAGTGACCAGTAGCACATGGATGCTAATTAAAGCTCTGCAAGTGTATAGAATGAAAAAAACAGAGGGCCTATGGCTGAGCCCTTCCGAGTAGCATTGTCATTTAAAGGGTCTTTTGTGAATGATGGTTTAAAGATAACATATAGATGAAAACAGCTTTAAAATGTTTGTAAGGAACAGAAGAAGGCTTGTGAGGCTGAGAGTTTCCTTTCTTTTCCAGAGCTGATTTCCAGTTTACTTTTACCTCAAGTGAAGTCATAGAAATTCCAAATCACAGTCTCTTCTGTTGTGGTTAAATTGATTCTTGAACACAAACCATTTTTAAACATGGTTTAAAAAGGAGAATAAAGAGAAACTAAAGCAACAAATTATCCATGGCTAAAACTGTTTGAATAGAGCACATAATCAAAGCAACTGTAAAAGGCAGTGTTGCCAGTGTTCAGTGATGGCCAAAGAAGGACCTTGCTTCCTTCCCACTTTATACCACTGACTTCCAATATCTTTCCATTTTTTTAAATCCTTTAGAGATAAGAATCTTTGTATTCTTTCTTCCATCTTGATCTCACAGGTGTGTGACAGAAACCAAAAATAATGGCTCCCAATTTGCTCTCTTTTAACTGCTTGTAAATGACCTTTGACTAAATGGCAAAGCCACTCTTCCTTTTTATGTGGACAAATCCATGTGCACAAAACCTTGATTTTTGGTGTGATTACAGTGGAATGCTCCCTCATTCTTAAACACATGGTGGTGGACCTCTTTCTTATCCTGACATATCATCCAACTTTATTGCTGTTTTCCCCTTTGGGGAAGATAATGTGGTTTACATTCTTTTAGAAGTCATGGACACCAAGAATTTTGAGGTCAGCTCAGCTGGGGAAGTGAAGGGAAGAATGTCCACTAACCCAACAGTGAAACCTCAGGAGTGTGTGCCTGAAAGCCTGTTTTCTCCCTGTTTTCCTTTTTTCCCTCTTATATATTAACCACAAATAACCCACAGGATTTAAGCCAGCTTCACAAGAAGCCACCAACAAATGTTTAAAGCATCTCAGTAAGGTTTCCAAGAACATCCTGAAGAAAATTATGTCTGAATTATGACCAACATATCATCTTTCCTTCTTTACCCACTGTCTCCAGTTGATGTGAAATTAACTGAAATCTCAAATTTTAAGAAATCAGGAAATGTAGTAGTAGGAATGGTTGTAGTTTTCTAAGGTAACTATTTTAAATGGAAAAAAAAAATGGAATTCTTGGTACGACAGAGAAAGATCAAGGGATGCAAGACTTACATGCCCTAAAAAATAATTGGATATTAGTGTGGTATAAGGGCAACTCTTACTGAATATAGAGGAATACCTTTCTTTTAAACATTAAAAAAAATTCTAAAATATCTTTGTATTTAAGTCCTTTTGATTTGGAAAGAAGGAAAACAAAAGCCCCACAGAGTGGATTAACACTGAGGGTGTTATTACCAATAGATTTTTGTAGCACTTCCCTTTCTTGACTAAAACCTGGGGATTTACTGACCATTTGTTATCATTCCCATTTGGATTTGGATAGAACACATGAACATAATCTAATGTACACTCAGAGGTAAAAGTCCTTTATTTTCTTTGAGATCATGAAGGATATGTTAAATAATCCAGTGTTGGATGGCATGAGAAGGAATGATACAATGTTTTGAGTATTTTCACAGAGGGGTCTGCTTCTTATATACCTGGCCTTTGTTTGGAAATGTCCTTCCATGTTCTATGTCACATGTTCTAAAATTCTTTTGTTATACACGCCATAGAGATTTTGTCCAAGTACAGATTGTGTCCAAGTATATAACTTAGTGTGAAGATAATCCAGTAAAGGAATAGACACAGAGAAAGCAAAGTAATGCACTTGAAATCCAGAGAACTTTACAATGTTAAAAAGTAAGTAAAAGCAGATGTTGTAAAGTTTAGAAAATCAAGACATTATTTTCCTGTTTCCATTGAATTTTTTCTAACTGTATTATAAATAAGCTTTGAAGTTATACAAAGTCCTCTGTTTGTTTTGCTGATAGCATCTTTTGTAAAAAACTTTATCAGTGCTTGTTTAAGTTACAGACTAAAGGCTCTCTCACTGTGGTGAAAGAACTGACTGTGTCTGCTGGCAAATATAGTGCTGCAAAGACTTCCAATGTCTGAGTCACTTGGATTATCTATTTGATTAGATCTCTAGGAGTTAATGTTAAACAGATCAAATATTTTATGCTATCGGAATATAAACATGAGCCCCCACTATTTCATTATTCACGCAGTTTACATTTAATTTTGTATTTTATGGAGACTTCTACTCTGCAATAGAACTTGCTTTATTAGTCTTTGCAATTATTCTGAAGACAGTGACCTAGGAATTTGAAAGTAAGTCTATTCATGCTGCGCCCTTCCCATCTTCATAGTCATATTAAACTTTAAGAAGTCTTATAAATGTGGTCTCTTGGTAGGAAGACTATTTGAAATGAACTTTCATTCTTTGGTTTTGCTTCTAAAACATAATATATAAAAAAGTGCAAGGGAGATTTCATTCCCAGCAAGTGTTTGCTAGCTCAGGGAAGCTCTGGGCGAGGTCCTGTCCTCACTCCTGCTGGCCCTCATCATTGGGAGTCACCGAATATCTTCCAGCTGTTAAAGAATGTCCCAGGCTCAAAACTACATCCCTGCTGAGGATATTTGCAGGGCCTAAGCCAATTCTGGAAATAACTGGCTGCTAAAATACTGAACGAGGGAAATCCATTCATATCAATAACATACAACATCATCTGTCTGTCATTATATTCATTCACCTGGGTCACATATGACTCAATAATCAAATTACCACCCTTTATGTCTTAAATCCACATGTTCATTTAACCACCCTGTGGACATGGGAAAACAAAGATAATCTAAGGTGTTTGCTCTTTGTTTCTTTTAATTGTGTCCTTTTTTCCTCCACATACATAAGTTAAAATGCTTGTAAAATTTTGAAAATTATATAATATGGAAAGTTAATGTCCACATGGATGTCCCTTCTTCCCCCATTACTTGACATATACTCTTAACGTTTAGGCATGTATCAATTCCCTGATCATAACTGGAATTTTCTGTTGTTAATAATGTACTAATATAATTATTGCCTTTTAAAATTAATTTAAGTGAAAAATTAGCTGGATCTATCAATATAAAATTTCAAAGATAAATAAAATTTAACTGGGGAAAAATAAAGTGATCTATTTTTCTGTTATTTATGCTTCAACATCTTTTAAGTAGCATGATGAAATACCTTTCAATAAAAACCAAGGAAAGGAAGAATACCAGAAAAAAACCATGCGTAAAACATACCCAGAGAAAGAATGGGGAAATATTTCAAAGAAGAGGGGAAATGTTGAGTCAAGAGGTGCTAGTGGCAGAATGCAGTGCTATTTGGTCATGCACAATTTCAAAGTTGTCTTCATAGTTCTTACCAGGATGCAAAATGAAGCCAGTTTTTTTGAGAATAATTTGTACAGAAAACCTTCATCTATGGTCAAAACATGATCATCACAGGGTCCTATAATGGACAATGATGATTTCAGGCAGGGGCAATTTCTTTCACAACTTCATGTTTCCAGTACCTAGCACCATGCTCTCTAATATGTAGGCCCTAAACTTGTCTGGTAGAATAATAAATGAGTGACAGTGAATGAAGCAACGAATGACCAGGGTCCTCGTTAGCAGTTTCTTTATAATGTACACGCATGTATTCCGCATATGATTATTTCTTATTATTATCCCATTGCCCCTTAAATTCAAGAGCATAATGTTCAATTCATTCATTTCTTTGACAAATTGTTGACCACCTCCCTACTGACCACTTTCTTGACTTAATTTTTATAGACCAGACAGTGTATCAGTACAGCAGGCCTAGTTCCTTGTGTTGACCACCTCCATATGTTGACCAGTTTGTTACGGCCCCTTGTGTGGTCAATTTACAGAAGTTCTACCGTAGTATTAAGTGCTTAGAGTCACAGTTTTAGTTACTATGTTACGTAAGTGTTTAAGACAGTTTATGTCTTCATTTTGCTTATAATCTAGTGTTGCAGATAAATAAATGAAAAAAACAGCTACAGTATGGACAGAAAAATAGACAAGTTCAGGGAGCTGTGAGAACCCATATGAAAAGTGGTCAAGGCATATGAGGAAAATGGGAGAATCCAGTATTTTATAGGCAAGTTCTACAAACTGGGAGCAGAATGACATGGTTGAGTTATGTAGCCTTCTTGTGATCTGGCCTAAAATAGGGATCACACTTAGTTTGATATATATGATCCTTTTGATTATGGAGATTATAAGTAGAATTTGACAGTAGCAGAATGACAGAAAACTTAAAATTGAGGCCTGGGCATAGTGGCTCATGCTTGTAATCTAGCACTCTGAGGCCATAGTGGGAGGATCGCTTGAGCTCAGGAGTTGGAGACCAGCCTGAATAACAATGAGACCCTACATCTACTAGAAATAGAAAAATTAGCCAGATGTAGTGGCAGGCACCTGTAGTCCCAGCTACTTGGAAGAGCCCAGAAGTTCAAGGTTGCATTGAGCTATGATGATGCACAGCACTCTGCCCAGGGCAACAGAGTCAGACTGTCTCAAAAAATTAATTTATAAATAAAATTAAGATTACTAGCAAATGGCTGAAGAAGACATGTCCTTTGCCTTAGTCTGAGGAAAAAAATCTTTACGTAACATTACATAGTATCTATTATTGTAAAATCTGATGTGTCAGTCAGCTGTCAGTTGAAAGCATATCTTACCATACACTGAAAAGACATAATTGAAGAGTGATTAACAGAAGAAGTTTGTTTTTTTTTTTTTTTTAACACAAAGTCTCACTTTGTCACCCTTAGTAGAGTGGTATGGCGTTATAGCCCATACCACTCTACTAAGCAACTTCAAACTCTTGGGCTTAAGCAATTCTCTTGCCTCAGCCTCCTGAGTAGCTGGGACTACAGGTGCCTGCCATAATACTCAGCTATTTTTAGAGACGAGGTCTCACTCTGGCTCAGGCTGGTCTTGAACTTGTGAGCTCAGGAAATCCACCCTCCTCGGCCTCCCAGAGTGCTGGTATTACAGACATGAGCCACCATACCTGGCCTTACCAAAAGAACTACTGATGAGGTTGGGCAGAGTGAAGGAACAAAGGAGGATGTAGCTCCCAGGAAATGTCAGTGATAGGAAACCATTTCTACCCTGGCCATAGAAGAAGCAGAAGAGAAGGTTGCCTTATAGGGGCTGTGGCCTTAACTGGAGGGACAGAGCTAGAAATCATGCCTGGAGAGGCAGGAGCTGGGGAAACAAATATTCAACCCTTTCTCTCCTACTGCTTTCGAATTCCTCTGGGTGCTTCCCATTGGTTGAACATAATTGGAAAAAGGGGGTACAGTTGATTAAATGCTTAGAAACCAGCCTCCTGGGCACAGAGCAAGGTTGAAAGGGTGGGAAAGAATGAATCTGGAAAGGCAAATGAAGAATGCCTAGCATAATTGAAGGTCATGATTTCTAATTCCATCAAGGGAAATCTTCCCCATTTTAAGTCAATAGTGCTGTAATTTGTGTGTTATGAAATAACAGATAATATCGCTTTCAAGCCTAGAAGAGTACCAAGTCATTGTAAACAGGAATTATTTTATTGTTGGCAATGCTGAAAAAAGGGTTTAACTATGTATTAAGCTGTATGTATGGAATGATAGCTCTTTCTTCTTTCCTTGTGTTCTCAAATAAAATAATACCTGCCTGATTTGAACAGATATGAACATCATTCCTGAGGAGATAAGGAGACTGCTTCTAGAAGGATTGATAAGATGAATTTGGAGGACTCTGTTTAGAGCTTTGTAGATTTGTATCTCTGATGCACAAAAATATTTTTTTGACGTAATAACAGAAAGCATTTTTTACACTATAGATATTTGCAAAGAGCACAGAAATATGCAGAAATGATTAAGGAAGCTACCCAGGGCTATGTCCAAATACTCCACTCACCATTTTTGTCTTAAACTGATGCCAGCACACTGTGGCAAAGCATTTAACCTGGTCATAAGTCAAGAGAGCCTGTTGGCTTCCGGAATGATGCTAGGATAGACTGTGTAGCAGGGACAGGCTGGACTGCACAGAGGCGGAAAAACTCCACTTCCATCCCCTTAGGTTCCTAGCGAGGGCTGAAAATGAAATTATATTTGATAGGTTAACATGGCACAGGATCCCTCATGAAGAAATGAAGACCCACAGACACAGAATTAGTTACTTACATACTGGGTTGGACAGGGAATAATAAAATGTGAAAATATGACTAAAATTATGGGGGAGCGTAAAAGATGAATTATTCTCACTAAGTCTATGCAGTATTCTCTGCCTCAGCTTCTTACCATTGAAGGTAAGGATGTTGCCTTCCTGGGATATTTCATCTATTACTTTTAAGTAACAGCACAAAGGTGGTCCAATTCATCTGCTGTTTTCCAAGTGTCTTTAACTAATGTAGTTGGTATGCCAGAATAGCATATTTTCATCCCTTCAGCTGGATAAATCTGGGAACAAAATTCAAGAGTGGGCTTGATGCCTGTGGCTCAATGGGCTAAGGCGCCAGCCACGTATACCAGAGTTGGCGGGTTCGAATCCAGCCCGGGCCTACCAAACAACAATGATGGCTGAAACCAAGAAATGGCCGGGCGTTATGGCGGGTGCCTGTAGTCCCAGCTACTTGGGAGACAGAGGCAAGAGACTCGCTTGAGCCCAGGAATTGGAGGTTGCTGTGAGCTGTGATGCCAACTCTATCCAGGGTGACAGCTTGAGGCTCTGTCTCAAAAAAAAAAAAATTCAAGAGTGACACCTTGTCCCAGAAACTAGATGTCACATTAGTGTATATGGTTTTTATTTACTGTTATTATTTTTGGAATTTAAAGATATACCTGATGGCGACTGTGTTATCTATACATACACATGTGACTGAAAGGAGGACTTCGTATCCAGTGGCTCTTTTGAACCTGCTAGACTGTTTGCTGTTTCTTGTTTTAAGTGATATTTCTAGAAACTGTTCCTCTTGAGACTCTTTCTCTTTAGTTTGTGGATGTCTTACCTCAAATAAGACCCTGCTGTTTCCCTGCTTCTGATTATGTAGGGGACCTATCTGACAGAGATACATTTGGCCAACATCGGCTGGTTTGAAGCTGCCTTTAGGGTGCCCTGACACTTTGTGGAAATCAGAGCATGGCTTCTGGGTAAAGAATGCTCTCAGAATTTGAGATTGATTGGAGAAAAATATAATGAGACATAATAATGTGCTTTACAGATTTCAAGGCATATTTCCTTCACATTTTTAATATATCTGAAGTCTGCATGTATTTAACAATGGCTGCAGCCTTATAATTAATTATTAGCATTTTTCTTTTTTAGTGACACATAAAACAAAAGCGCAATTGAGGATTGACAGCATCTCAGAGTTGACAAAATACAAAGTAGTTTAAAAAATTGACCTGGAAAAGGTGTTAAGAAATATAAGTCAGGTATTTGTTTAGTCTATCTTGAGTAACCAGAATGTCCTTCTGGAACTAGAACATAACTCAACAAATTTGAGAAGTAGTGAGTTGCATTCTGACCCGAATATATACAAAATAGATTTTGTCTTATTTTTCAACTTGACTTCATTTGGGATGATTACCAAAAAGACTGTGTTAAGAAATCCTCTGAAGCTGCCTTCTGGCTCAGAACTGGTTCCATGTATAAGAGCTCTAGGTAGGGGAATTAAAAAAATGACTGCTTGTGAGCCAGGCATTTGTCTTCTTTTCTATAAAGTAATTCAAAAGGAATTATCTTCATTGAGTTTATATAAAAAAGGGAATTGGAAATTGATAACTAATAACTGTTGATACAGCATTGCCTAGGGCTCTGAAAAATAGTATTTGATGGACACAAGTTGTCTGGTAACAACACTGATGTATTGTATTCTGTAGTAGGATTAATTTAGCATGTTTTTTCATCTTCATCAGTACCATGTATATATTTTTGCTTTGATTCTTTACTTGCCAAGAACCATTCAGAGTTAGCTTTCCAGGGGATTTATGCCCCTTGATCTATTGGATGTTTTATAAGTGGGTAATCATTTTGGAATGTGGCTTAATGTGAGCACAGATGGACAAATACCCCTTTCCCTTTTGTACTGTACCTTACTTAGCTTGTCTTGCAAAGTTATGTGAAAATTCTGCTTTCAAAGAAACTCCTGCTATTTCAGGCCCTTGTGTGAGGGGGCCTTTCCCTGGAGAACTGGTGAGACCACTTGTCCAGGGCGGAGGACAGCCCAGGATTGAGGCAGGAGGGGCCTGGCAGGGGCAGCTTACCTCTCACCTCTGCACCCTCTCTTCACTGACAAGCACCATTTCACCCAGAGCACTTCTTGATTCCAACGTATGTGGTGATCCCACAAGTATCTTAATCATTTCCAGGCTTGCTTAGAAATTGTTTTAGAATAAACAGTCTCTCTTTGTACCTCATTATGCCCTGAACCAGGAACATGGTGTGCAGTTCTGGTCAGCAACCCTCAACGATGACATGATTAAAGTGAGAGGGTCCAGAGAAAGTTAACTAACATGAGCAGAATAGGCTTCAATATTGACTAATTAGCCTAAGTTGGTGAATTCATCATTGAATATTTTTCCTGAATGTAGCATGAAAACAGGGGAGCCTCTATATAAAGGAAGAAAGCAAAGAAAGAGGATATGAATAAAATCTATAATTTTATGAAAACTATGCTTTCTTATTTATTGAATCCTGGTACACACTAGAACTCAAGGAAATCTCACAAGTTTAAAAGGGGTCTACAATGACCAGAAACTTGTGGAATGCATTATTCCAGGACATAATGCATATTGAAAATATAAATAGATTTATAAAAAAGTTTAGATCAACTCATGGATAACAGATTGGGGAAGCAATGACATTTTGGAGTCTGTCCTCAACACTGGAAGGAAGACAGACCTACTCTTCTGTCCTATGTCCCTTATTGTGCTTTTCACAGAAGATGGGGACCAGGAGGATACATGTTAAGAATCTGTTTGGGCAGGTAATGCAGTTGCCAAAACGTGGAAGAGAAAAAAAAGGCTGGATCTATTAAATTACCCAGGTCTCAAAGACACATAAATAAAATAATTGCCTATGAATTCAAAGGCACTGTTGTGCAGAGCCTCTGGGAAAGAGCGTACCTCGTATACCAGGAGCATCTGATCTTTGTTATCAGAGGAGCAAACAGTAACATGCATGTGTTGAACATAGGCAGAATTAGGGATTGTGCAGGCTGCTCTTTCATAGACCACCGTGTTGCTTGTGTCAAGCCTTTGTTTTTTTGTGCAGAGAACCAGGTTTTGTCTGCAAGTTAATGCGTAATAAATGAGACCCAGCCACATATATAAAACTCAGAAATAAAAATTTCTTTTAAGCTATTTCCTTTTAAAATGTTCCTGGAAAAAGGCCCCAATTCTTTTATTTAAAACAAAACTGGAAATGTGGTAGAAATATTTTTGTAGTAATTTTTTCTTTTTACAAATACATTTTATTGGCATTCTTTGCTGTCTCTCCCAGTATGAATTAGTTCCTTGCATGATTTACTTCAGTTTTCAACGAAGAAGGCAGAGACTGATTTAAATTAAAACAGCCTGCAGTTCTATTGGGATGCATATGGTACTGTTTCTCACCTTCTATCTTCACTGATGATAAATATATATATATGTTTTCTTTTACCAATTTGCTGGCATATTTTTAAAAGACCGCCTCCACATGTGTTCATAAACAGATATTTGTACACACATGAGGGATGAAGGCATAAAAGTTATGAGGGCATAATCTATTACCACAGATACTCTATGATATATTATAACCAAGTTATGCCCTGAGTACTTTATAGGTACAGATGGGTGCTCTTGAAATTCATAACCCTGAATCAGAAAAAGGATCGACTAATATTATTATACATTTCAGTCTTATAAACAGAAATAAGAGAAGTATCTTAAGTTTTATTTTAAGGGAACAAATTGCTTTACTAAGACTACAATGTTTTGGGAGTCTTGGGAATTAGAAGAGAATATGAGATAGAACTTATAGATCTTTTTCTGTCATTCTTTTTTTTTATATATATATAAAAAGATAGGGGTCTCACTCTGTCATTCAGACTGTCTGGAACTCCTGGGCTCCAGTGATCTTCCTGCCTCAGCCTCCTAAGTAGCTAAGACTATGGGCATGTGCCACAATACTTGGCAAATTTTTAAATTTTTGTTTGTGGAGATTGAATTTCACTATGCTGCTTAGTCTGGTCTCAAACTCCTGACCTCCAGCGATTCCCCCCTGCCTCATGCTGGGATTACATGCATGAGCCACTGTATCTGGCCTCATATTATTTCTTTGTGACTTTCTTTATCTCTGTTACATGGGATGTACATGGCTGTTCTATACCTACTTCAACTGAGCACTACTTTATGTAACTGAACAGGCAAAAAAGTTATATGGAATTATCAACATTGGCAGGACTTTTCCAGGTGAGTGGCCAAGGTGGGTTTAAATCCAATCAACACAAGTAAATCACATATTAATTTTGATATTAAATGATTTTAATATAGCTATGTGATACCATTATCCAAAATACATGAGGATGCAGCCAAATTTGAGATAGCAAAACATACAACTCTTTCCAAAGCATTCATTTAATGAAAATCTACAGTATGTAAAATCATCATACTTTGCATTGTTTACAGTCCTCTTACAGTTAAGAAACACTTGATTACACATTATTCCATTTGACCCACAACTACTCTTTGTGAATTGTTATTTTCACTTTATAGAGAAGGAAACTGGTGGTAGAGGGAAGTCATTTTAATCAGCATCACAAAAAAATCTCCTAAAAAACCTCCCTTTCTTCAAGCTTCTATCCTGTGTTCCATTTTCCACACAGTGGCCAGAGTGACCTTTCTCCTGCTTCAAATTCTTTGAAGATTCTTCATGCCTCTGTATTTATGTTACAATGTGGTGACTATGAGCCCTTTACTCTCCTGTCCCCACTCATGTTCAAGTGCAGAGGTTGGCCAACCTTTTCTGTAAAGAACAAGATAGACTGCACAGGCTGTACATATCTCTACCAACTCTGTTGTAGTGTGGAAGAGGTGGTGAGCCAGATTTGGTCTGCATGCTGTAGTTTGCTGACCCCCCTGTTTTGCAATGTAATCCCTTAGAATATGGGAAGAACATATCAGATGTTCTATTTCTATGTGGTTTTTTTTTTTGCAATTTTTGACCGGGGCCAGTTTTGAACCCGCCCCCTCTGGTATATGCAGCTGGTGCCCTACTCCTTTGAGCCATAGGCACTGCCCTCTATGTGGTTTTTAAACCCATTCTTTTGAACTCTTATTTTTTGTGTGCATTTTATAACATACATAATATATTAATAGATAAATAAATCTACATGTATTCAGAGAACAGACTTAATTTTATTTTTACTTACAGGATTTGTATTTGATAAACTTGAGATGAATTTTCTTCTTCAGCAGCACACATCCAAGATGCTGGCAATTCCTTAAACACACCAGACTATTTTCTGCTTCCATACTTTTGTTTATGCTGCCTTCTCATGTATTTCATGCTGTTTTTGTTTTTTTCTTCTTACTGCTCAGTTCTTCCATCTTGGATTACTTTCCTTGTTCCTGAAATATATCCTTTTGAAATTCATTTAGTCAGGTCTGCTTATAGAAAAATGTCTTTATTTTCTGGTAAATGTGTTTCTAATAAGGATACGTTATCTGAGTATAGAATTCTAGGTTAGTGGTTATTGTCTTTCAGCACATTGAATGTACAGTTCCACTGTTTTTTGGCTTTCACTGTTGTTTTTATTAAGTCAGCTGTCAAAGTGCTACTCTTTAGGAGGTAATCTGTCCTTTTCTTCTCTGGTTGCTTTCACTTTGTTTTTGGTGTAAAGCAGTTTTACTGTCATGTTACTACAGGTTCATTTCATTTTATTTGCTTACTCATGATTTATTGTGATTCATAAATTCGTGATTGGTATTTTTTTAGTTCTAAAAAATTGTTAATTATTTCTCTAATTTTTCTTGCTCCTGCCCTGTTATTTTCCTCTTTATCTTAGTTCTAGTTAAATTTATGTTGACCCTTATGCCTTAGCCCATGTATCCTAGTCTCCTTTCAGATTTACGTTTCCTCCCACTATATTGCATTCTGGATAATTTCTTCTGCCCTATCTTTTAGTGTACTGGTTTTTCCCTTTATCTATGTTTAGATTGCTGTAGAATCCATCCATTGAGGTCTTTTTTCTTCTTATTTTAAAAATAGCTTTAAACATTTAAAATTTAGACATAAGCTGTAGAATTAAAGGCGGTACAAAGAACAGTATTATACCCTTTGTTCAGATTCCTGTTATCAATATTTTACTTCATTTACTTTATTGTTTGCTCTCTCTGTATAATTTTGTATATAATATATATGTAATTATATATCATATATGTATGTATTTATGTGAAGTTACTTCATATATGCATATGTATTATATATAAAATTATATATAATTATTTTATATAAATATACATATATATGTATTTTTGAGACAGATTCTCAAGCTGTTGTCCTGGGTAGAGTCCCGTGGTATCACAACTCACAGCAATCTCCAACTCGTGGGCTTGAGTGTTTCTCTTGCCTCAGCCTCCCAAGTAGCTGGGACTACAGGCACTGGCCACAATGCCCAGCTATTTTTTGGCTGTAGTTGTCATTGTTGTTTGGCTGGCCTGGGCTGGATTCGAACCTGCCAGCTATGATGTATGTGGCTGGCACCCTAGGTCCTTGAGCTATAGGCACTGAGCCCATATATATAGTGTGTGTATGACTCTGTTGTCCTGGATAGAGTACTGAGGCATGATAGCTCACAGCAACCTCAAACTCTTGGGCTTGAGCAGTCCTCTTGGCTCAGCCTCCCAAGTAGCTAGAACTACAGGTGCCTACAACAATGCCTGGCTAATTTTTCTAGTTTTAGTAGAGACAGGGTCTTGCTCTGCTCAGGCTGGTCTCAGACTCCTGAGCTCAAGCAATCCATCTGCCTCAACCTTCTGGAGTGCTAGGATTACAAGCATGAGCCACTGTGCCCAGCCTATTTTATACATATGGCTTGGCACCTGTGGCTCAATGGGCTAAGGCGCCAGCCATGTACACCTGAGCTGGCAGGTTCAAATCCACCCTGGGCCTGCCAAATAACAACGATGGCTGCAACCAAAAAAGAAAAATGGCTGGGCATTATGGCGGGTGCCTGTAGTCCCAGCTACTTGGGAGGCAGAGGCAGGAGACTCGCTTGAGCCCAGGAATTGGAGGTTGCTGTGAGCTGTGATGCCACGGCACTCTCTCCAGGGTGAAAGCTTGAGGCTCTGTCTCAAAAAAAAAAAAAAAAAAAAAGAATTCTCTAATAGTTTTGGCTCGGCTCCTGTGGCTCAACGGGCTGGAGCGCCAGCCACATACACCTGAGCTGGTGGGTTTGAATCCAGCCCAGACCCGCCAAACAGCAATGACAGCTGCGGCCAAAGAATGGCCGGGCGTTGTGGCGGGAGCCTGTGGTCCCAGCTACTTGGGAGGCGGTTGCAGGAGACTCGCTTGAGCCCAGGAATTGGAGGTTGCTGTGAGCTGTGATGCCACGGCACTCTATCCAGGGTGACAGCTTGAGGCTCTGTCTCAAAAAAAAAAAATTTTTATATGTGCAAATTTTTAGTGAACCATTTGTCAGTAAGTTACATACGTTATGGTCTGAGTGTCTAAGTGTTTACTTCTAAAGAATAGGGTATTTTCATATAACTGCAGTATAGTTTTCAATATCAATACATTTTTTTACATGGTAAATTTAAATTTTAAAAGTGCCTGTACAGTGCTTTTCCAGTTTTATTCAGTAATATCCTGTATCATTTTATTTTCCTCTGGTACATTACCAGTGCAGAGTTAGGTATTACATTAAATTATCATGTCTTTTAAGTGTCTTGAATCTGAAACATTTCCTCAGCTGTTCTTTGTATTTTATGATATTTATAGTTTGGAAGACCATAGGTTTCACTCTTATCTTTGAAAAAAGGAATATTCCTAATTGGGAACTTATCTGATGTTCTCTCATGATTAGATTCAGATTATGCATTCTTGATCAGAAGACAGCATTGGTGATATTGTGTCTTTCTCAGGATATCATATCTGTAGCTATTAATTTTCAGCAATAAGACCAATAAGTTATCTTACTTCTCCACTGTTTAATTACCTTTTCTCCTCTAATAAGTAGTTTGTGGAATAATAGTTCAAAATCATTCAAATATCCTGCACCTTATAAAAATCTTCCCTTATGGGTGGCGCCTGTGGCTGAGGGAGTAAGACGGCCACGCCATATACCACGAGTGATGGGTTCAAACCCAGCCCCAGCCAAACTGCAACAAAAAAATAGCCGGGTGTTGTGGCGGGCGCCTGTAGTCCCAGCTACTCGGGAGGCTGAGGCAAGAGAATTGCCTGAGCCCAGGAGCTGGAGGTTGCGGTGAGCTGTGACACTATGGCACTCCACTGAGGGCAATAGAGTGAGACTCAGTCTCTACAAAAAAAAAAAAAAAAAAAAAAGAAAGAAAAACATCTTCCCTTAGATTTGTCATTCACTGTTGATTCTCACCTCATCTAATTTTTACTATAATTGTTGCAAAAGCCACCTGTTTTAAAACTGTTTTATTTTTCAATTCTAACAAATCTCTTCAATTCTTTTCAAATATGCTAGGGTACATTTTAATATCTTCCTTTTCCTTTTAACATTTATCTCACTTTTCCTTTTTTTTTTTCCTTGAGACAGAGCCTCAAGCTGTCACCCTGGATAGAGTGCTGTATTATCACAGCTCACAGCAACCGCCAATTCCTGGGTTCAAGCAAGTCTCTTGCCTCCGCCTCCCAAGTAGCTGGGACTACGGGTGCCCACCACAACGCCCGGCCATTTTTTGGTTGCAGCCGTCATTGTTGTTTGGCAGGCCCGGGCTGGATTCAAACCCGCCAGCTCAGGTGTATGTGGCTGGTGCCTTAGCCCGCTGAGCCACAGGTGCCGAGCCTCACTTTTCATTTATATCTTTAAATGTAGTAAGCATAATTGTCTTACATGTTAATGATTTAGACATGTCTTTAGACATAGCTGAAGTCTTTGAGATTTCTTTCTGTATCTTATTGTTTCTTCTGGTTCTTGCTTATGGTACCTCTTTTTTTTTTTTTTTTTTGAGACAGAGTCTCACTTTGTCGCCCTCCATAGATTGCCATGGGATCATACCTCACAGAATCCTCAAACTATTGGGCTTAAGCAGTTCTCTTGCCTCAGCCTCCCAAGTAGCTGGGACTACAGGCACCTGCCACAGCCCAGCTATTTTTAGAGACAAGGTCTTACTCTGGCTCAGGCTGGTCTCTAACCGATGAGCTCAGGCAGTCCATGCACCTCATCCTTCCAGAGTGCTAGCATTATAGACGTGAGCCACTGCTCCTGGCCTAGGGTACCTTTTTTTTTTTGAGTGATGTAATTTGCAGATTTCTCAAGGGCCTCCTTTTTGTTACAACTTATTCAGGACTTTTCCCTCTAATCTGCTTAGCAAGAGACAAATTTCCTTATAGTCCTCTGGGGTTAGGAATGGGATGGAATGAGTTTGTTTCTAATTTACATTTTGTTGAGCGTGCAGCCCTTTAGGGAGAATTTAATTTGGGGAAGCTCTTTCAGTTTTTCTCCACCTGAGCTTTCATTTCTGTTTCCCTTCACTCTGAGAGGTCTACAAATAAAATCTTAAAGTTACTTAATTGACAAATATGTCATAGTAAAAGCATCTCCAGAACTCAGGACAACTCTCTGAGCTCCTGCCTCACTCAGATTTTAGCCTGATTATTCTATACTTTCTTGTCAGGTTTTTAGTGATTTCATGATCTTTTTAAAAATTATTCAATATTGTTGTTTTCAGTGGCAAGAGTGGTCTGAATAACCTAAGGTACTATACTATATTCTGCCATACTATGTTCAGTATTTTTTTTCTCCCTGTTTTGCCTTTCAAACATCTCCTTAGCTTTCAAATCTCAGTTCAAGTGATACTTCTACCATAAAAACTCCTCTGAACAAATCCCTTTCCCAGGGTATAATAGATTACTCTTTTACTCTGGCCTCACAGTATTTATTGCTTTATTGTGTGGTTTGTTTGTTTTGTTTTCCTGTCTGTCTCTTCCAAATGGACCATAAATTCCTTAATAGCAGGTACTGCATCTTGATTTTTTTGTATCCCTAAGGCATAATATAGTGACTGGCACACAACGAACCCTTAATGTCAAATGAACAATGAAAGTAGATTCAACTTTTTGATGGACTATGCTCTTTGAGATCTGCATATCTTATCTTATGTCCCCACTGCTAAGTACAGTGCCTATCACATAGGTGTCTAATAATTATTTGTGGACAGGACTTTTTTTCAACCTGGAAGTGAGATAGGCCAAGGGACAGAAGGACTCATACAGTATATAGACCAGGAGACATAAGAGGATTAATTCATAGAATAGGGCACTGGTGATGTTGGTAACAATTACAATGGAATTACTGCAAGTCCTGAAGGGATATAGTCTATTTAGTCAAACAGAAGCAAATTTGGAGTGTCTGGGAATTCACAATTCACAGTTGTTCAGAGATCCAGGGTAGGAAGGAAGATCCAGATAGAGAAGGCAGAATTAAACCAAATCTAGAACTAGAATTGGTAGATGGTGACTATATTAGTGAGTATTCTACAAAGAGACAACCAACAGAATAGATAGATATGTGGTAGGGGATTTATCAGGGGGATTGGCTCATGCAATTATGGAAGCTGAGAAGTCCTACAATGAGCGGTCTGTAAGCTGGAGACCCTAGATGTGAATAGCTGGCTCAACCCAAGTCCAAGAGCTTCAGGGAAATTGTTGATGTAACTCTCAGTCTGAGACCAAAGGCCTGAGAATTTAGGACCTACAGTTCAAATGATGGTGAATTTGGAGTTTGGATGTCCAAGGGAGAAGAAGAAGGATGCCCTAACTCCAGGAGAGAGAGAGAGAGACAGAGAGAGAATGAATTTCTCTTTCTTCTGCCTTTTTGTTCTATCCAGGCCCTGAACCAATTAGATGGTACCTGCGCACACTGAGGGCAAATCTTTCCCACCCAGTCAACTAACTGACATGCATTCTCCCTTGGAAACACCCTCACAGACATAGAAATAATGGTTTATTAATTCTTTAGATATTCCCTTGTCTACTGTAGTTGACATCTAAAATTCTCCATCGCAGTGTCCCTCTATGCCACTAGTAGTGGTGGTTTCAGAGTCTTCCTTGGCTTGCATTCTGGCCTTAATATCTGATTGTTGTGCATTTTGAATGTAGCAACACGTGGCTGCTTGTGTTAGCTCCTACATCAAGGACTAAATTGTCTGGAGAGAGATTTAATTTCCACTGGGCTGGCTTTTGAGAACATCAGAATTTGGCTTTTTTTTTTTTTTTTGAGACAGAGCCTTAAGCTGTCACCCTGGATAGAGTGCTGTGGCATCACAGCTCACAGCAACCTCCAATTCCTGGGCTCAAGCTAATCTCCTGCCTCTGCCTCCCAAGTAGCTGGGACTACAGGCGCCCGCCACAACGCCCGGCCATTTTTTGGTTGCAGCCGTCATTGTTGTTTGGCAGGCCCAGGCTGGATTCGAACCCACCAGCTCAGGCGTACGTGGCTGGCGCCTTAGCCGCTTTAGCCACAGGCACCGAGCCAGAATTTGACTTTTTCTAACCTGATTCACCTGACTGTCCCTTTCCAAAAGTGCCAGTCAAGCTGCAGCATCCACAAATCCCTGGTACATTCTGCTCCTTGCCCCACCTTCATACTATGCTGCCCAGGTTGTGCCTTCATGGTGACATGTTCTCATTCCGATATGCCTTTCTCTGTTGTCTGCTTAGGGTTCAAGGCCCAACCGATATTCCACCTCTTCTGAGATAGCCTTTCTGCTGCATTAGCTCATTGACCAAACTCTTGTACTTATGTGAACCCCCAACATTTTCCACTTATGCCATGCTTCTTAATCATTTCCCAAGGGTCACTCCCCTTTCCCAATCTTGACTATTGGCTCTGTGACTTTAATGTTTACCCTAGCAGGCTGTTGATCTA
Organism: Perodicticus potto; assembly: GCA_963574655.1. NCBI lineage: Eukaryota > Metazoa > Chordata > Mammalia > Primates > Lorisidae > Perodicticus > Perodicticus potto. The sequence continues at coordinate 28,656 of CAUYRH010028114.1, forward strand.
GTTGTGGTGCTGCTTACACATTTAAGAAATGCTTGTTGACCCTTTGAATACAAATAGCAGATCTCTCATCTGTCCAGCTCATCTTGCCTCTCCTGTGATTAAAATCTCAGAGCATTTTGGGCCTTGGTTTGAATAGAGGGTTCTTTTCATTTTGTTTTATAATCTTTGTTTTGCAAATGTATGAGAAGAGATTGCTGTGGTTTGCATTTAGTGATCTAAACCTATGTACAAGCCAGCATTACAATCTCAGCTTGATGGCTGCAGTATAAGATTTGTTCTCATGATTCCTCTGTGAGAACACAGGCATATTATCATTACCCTATAATAGGTAAAGTACCATGGGGATGTGGTATCGTTTTCCTTTCCTGACTTCCAACGCCTATAGAATTTGGTTTTAATCAACACATTGGTGGAAGTTATACCAATTGGATTTGTTTAATCCATATATGCTTAAAATGAAAGAATCACCAAAACAAAGTATTTTATTACTTCTGTTATGTTTACAGGTTCTTTTCATTGTTTTATTTAGACTGTCACAGCTACTCTTCACATAGCAGACCTATCAGTGGATTATGGTACATGGGGTTTCTGCAGTGGGGGGGCATGTTCTTCTGACCATTTTCCCATGGAAAGCTCTGCCAGCCCTCACAGTGCCCAGATACTTTAAGTCTACTTTTGAAGGTGGCCTCCCCTTAGGCGGTCATTCTGAAGAGCCTTTCAAGAACCTGAAATGTTGCCATTGGAGCGTTTCCCAGAAGGAAATTGAACCACAATTTTTTGAAGTGCAGGGAACTCTCTACCAGGAGTATGTCATGTGTCTAGACATTTTCTGATGTGTTTTTCATTATAATAATGCAATAACATGGGCTGCACCAAATGATAGGGTAAATTCATTACAACTGTTTTCTTGTCCGTTTCTTTCACAACACACAATGAAAAGAACACTATGAACTACTGAACTAGCTGCCTAGGTGTGGCATTTTGTTTCCTTTCCCTTCTAATCTTTTTGTACTCATTCTTTTCTTTCCCTGTCCCTCCCCCACTTTTCTCTAAATAAAGTAGAGAAGTAAGAGTTTTCCAATTCTGCCATATTTCTCAGCTGATTAGAGAGGGGGGAAAATCATCTTGGACTAACTAATAGAGATCCAGGGAATTACCAATAAATCAGCAGTTGCATATGGGAGAGAATGAAATTTAACTAAGGAAATTGGGGCCTCTGCTGCCATGAGGAAAATAAATGAGACAACATAGAGTCATTATAAAAAGACTGGGTGGTCTACAAGAAAGAGGGCAGGCTGTGCAAACTGACATTTGAGGAATCAACCTGAATGTTGTTGCTTGGGACCAATTGCTGTTCGTTGGTGTCATAGCATAATGTGCCTTATTTGTGGAACACTTGAGGAGGCCTGGCAGACAGAGGAGTTTGTGAAATATAGGAGGGCTTAACCTCTTAGTCTCTGAGGTGTTCTTCTATGTAGAATGGAAAGTGCAGGGATCCTGACCATAGTAATCTCCCTGGAATCCCAGCTGGACTGTCCCTGCCCCAGCAAGGATCAAAGCACACCTGCAAGGAGACGGCTTTTGCTTCCAACCACCTGCATTTGCTTCCTGTGAGAACTGTGGCTCCAGGCACAGCCACTGACTACCAGCTTCAGTTTACAGCAAGAAGCAGCAAGGGCAGCTCTGTTGGGCAGAACATCCCCTGTCTCAGGCTGCTGTCTGCAGGTTGGGTTTCTGGTGACATCATCTTAATCCGCTAACTTCTGCGGTCTCTTCTGCTTTTACCTCCATGAACCCCTTTGCATCTCCTCACCTTGTTTTGTTTCCTGAATTCTACTCTCTACTTTTCTTTCTGACCACCAGTAACCTTGTTTGCCTATGTAGTTGTTTCCTATTTGCAAAGTGTTAGGGGACTTGGAGCCTCTATGCCAAGGTTGCAAGCATGGGCCATGGGCCAGAACTGACTTGCAGTTATGTTTTGTTTGATATGACTAGGATTTATTTGCATTTGTGTGTGTGTTTGTGTGTTTAATGGAGTCAATTGATAATATTGTAAAAATCTGAAGCTGCTACATTAAAATCTGGATTTCTGACTTTCCATGAAAAATTGAAGAATTTAGCAACCAATGTTTGAATAGGTGTTTCAACTTCTCCCTTTGATTGTCTATACTTTCCACATTGCCCTACCTCTCATGTGATTACACTATTATTATTACTTTTAAGAGTAGAGCATGTTAGTCAGTGCAGACTGCTATAACAAAGTATCATAGACTTTGTTGTTTATAAGAATGACTTATAAACAACAGAGGTTTATTTCTCATGGTTCCAGAGCCCAGAAGTCTGAGATTAGGGTGCCAGGATGGTTGGGTTCTGGTTAGGACCCTCCTTTGGAAAGACACCAGGAGTGTTCTCTGGGATCTCTTCTAAGGACACTAATCCCACTCAGGAAGGTTCTGCCTTCATGACCTAAATTGCCTCCATAGACTCTGCCAGCTAATACCATAACACTGGGCGCTAGGATTTTAACATAGGAATTTGGGTTGGTGGGAGGAGGACAAAAACATTTAGTCCGTGATTTAGAGTTAAAGATAAATCAAATATTTCTTTTATCTCAGTCTTTATAATTTCTTTCTAATAAGGTGACCTTTAATCTTAGCTTGCTGCCTAATCCCCTTGCATTTGTGACCACTGCCACAAATAGTTGTTAATAGTTGTTGGTTCTACAACTGTTGCTTGATGCTCCTTCTAGTTTTGACTGTACCTGCTCCACCAATGCCTTCAAATGACCATCACAGATTGGATAGTACCATTCCTTGGGGAGGCAGTATGTGATTGACACAGGACCCTGTTAACACCTTTTAACTCTCTGAAGACTTTTATTATGGAAGACGATGCTTGCGGGTGTGTTTTATTGGGCATTTTCTCTTAGTAAGCACTCAAAAATCTGCTTTTTGTGTTTTGTCTGTTGTTGTTTGTTTCAGTTAACCTTTCTCAATGAAATTAAAGCTGGATTTTAAAACTTCAGTTCTACCTTATATAACTCACTGTATCATCTGGAGGCCCAGGCTGAAAACAATATGCCTTGCCTCAGAAGGAGGGGAAAAATAATTTGAGTGATGGCATATTATAGTAACAGCAAAGTAACACACAATAACACTATAACAACATAAGGTTAATCACATAATAATTAACCACTACATAATAGTGGATGGTGCAGACTCAGGAGCCAGACTTTGAGTTCATATTCTTTTTTTTTTTTTTTTTGAGACAGAGTCTCACTTTGTCACCCTCAGTAGAGTGCTGTGGCATCATAGCTCACAGTAACCTCAAACTCTTGGGCTCAAGTGATTCTCTTGCCTCACCTTCCCACCACAATGCCCAGCTATTGTTTAGAGATTGGGTCTTGCTGTGGCTCAGGCTGGTCTTGAACCTAAGCTCAGGCAATCCATCCACCTCTGCCTCCCAGAGTGCTGGGATTACAGGCATGAGCCACTACATCTGGCTGAGTTCATATTCTAGATCTGCTACTGTCTAGCTGAATGTAACCTTGCACAAATTACTTAGCATAACTCAGTTTCTTCATCTATAAAATGGTGATGATAATAATAGTGTGTCATAGTATTAGTTAAAGGTTGATATTTACTATAAAGTATCTGCCTAAATACTCTTTAAATTTCTTTTTACTGTTATTTGAATGTCTCTGTGTGGTAAGCTATTGTGTTAGATACAAAGAAAAATAAGACATGATCCTTATCCTGAAGAAGCTTATGGTTTAATGTATGAAAAGATACTGGCTGGCTCACGGCAATACTGGCTGGCTCATGCTGATACTGGTGGTTCGTGCCTGTAATCCTAGCACTCTGGGAGGCCAAGGCAGGTGGAGAGCTTGAGCTCATGAGTTCGAGACCAGCCCGAACAAAAGTAGGACCCCATCTCTACTGAGAATAGAAAAACTGAGGCAGGAAGATTGCTTGAGCCCAAAAGCTGGAGGTTGCTGTGAGCTATGATGCTGTGGCACTCTACCCAGGATGACAGCATCAGACTCTGTCTCAAAAAAAAAACCCTGAAATAATTGTGGTCTGAGTGTAACCATAGATGCATTCAAGTTAGAACAGTAGTCCAGAAGCAAGAGACTCCTACCTGGAGAGGTCAAGAAAAGCTTCATGGAGTTGTTTAACCTTTCTTAGGGGAACGGTATGAGGAAGAAGGAAGAGGTCACTGCCAGATACCATTCGCATTTATCTAATCCAAGAGTTCAAAGCCAAGCAAGGCTCTAAGTAACAGATGAACCGTGGTGCCAATTTGTACATTCCTTGAGTAGAAAAGGATTGGTCACCCAGACCAACTATTAGCTTCAGCAAAACTTGATTGTAAATGTGACAAGCTCTTCCAACAATCTTTCTCTGTCCTTCAATCCCAGAAGTCCCCAAATTCATTTGATATTTCAGATATTATAACAGTGTATATTAGAGCAGCATTTATGTAGATCAGATAATGCTGCTTCTTACCAGTGATGGACCAGAATCCATGTACCCTAGAATTGGAAGAAGCCTTATTCTTCATCTGGCCTAATCCCATCATCTTACAGATGAGAACATTAAAACTCATGGAGCAAAAGTAACCTCTATAAAATAATAGATTTTCATATCTGACAGACCTTGACCAAAAAGAAATATTGAGATACTCTTATTATTTCATATTGTTGGAGGTGATATAAAAGAAAGATTGCCACTAAAGGGCCTGCTGTCACAGTTGCACACATGGATGTTTCAAATGAGGTGTATGTTTACCAACTTAAAGCCTACCAAAGGAGTGAGGATCATACTAATGGGAGAGGAGATACTATACAGCAACAGTCTCCAACCTTTTGGCACTAGGGACTGGTTTCATGGAAGACCATTTTTCCACAGACTGGGTCTGAGAGATGGTTTGGGGATGATTCAAGTTTACATCTCCACCTCAGATCATCAGGCATTTGATTCTTTTAAGGAGCATGCAACCTAGATCCCTCACATGTGCAGTTTAAAATAGGATTCTTGCTCCTATGAGAGTCTAATGCCACCACTATCGGACAGGTGGCAGAGCTCAGGCAGTGATGTGAAGCTTTGCTCCCTCATCTGCTGTGTGGCCTGGTTCCTAACAGGACCAGTCCCTGACCTGGGGATTGGGGACTGCAGCTGTAAGGGCTTTGTTAGGTCATATGGACTGTGTTTTTAATCACTAAATTCCTGGCATTTTAATAAATATTTGCTGAATTGATTTTAATAGATTAAATTGAGTTGTATGCATATTTTATTAAGTGTGGAGAATAATTTGCCATTGACATGGTTCATTCATTTTTCAAATCATTTAATAAAATATTGAAAGTTTTGGATAAGTAGACTATAGTTTTACTCTGATTCAAGCTTGGGAAAGTGCTGGCTATCGGATCTCTTGAATACATTCCAAATTCAGAATTGCATGGATATGATCATTGCCATGCTGGCTGAAAGCTGTTCATGTGCCAAATGTAAAAATGCAAATCATTCTGTGCAGTGTCAGATTTGGGTTGAAGGATCATCTGTGCAATCTTTGTCAATAATAAGATTCTAGAACCTGATTTGTTAAGGTGTTAATGTTCTAGTTCTTAATGTGCACATATTGTTAAAAGGGAAAATGGACTCAAAATGCCAAAAGGAGGCATACATTGACAAGATAGAGCTAAAAATCTAGAAATAAAATATTCTACCTAAGGAAAACTTCTACTTGAATGAAAACACAAGTTAATATAGCAAAAGAGAAAGCGACAAGATTATAATTCATTAATAGAGAAAGAAGGAAAATAAGATTGATTTACTTCCAATTACACATGAATATTCACTAGAATCAGTTAATAGAATTTTATTTCTAAAGGATTGTTGTATTTGATCTTACTGTCACTGACGGTCTGTTGACACAGGAAAAATTTCACATGATTTACAGATCCAATAACTTTTTAGTTGAGGATATGAAAACAGAACTAGAAAAATCAAAAGAAATTGTGAAAATTCTCCATTTACAACAATTTTTCGTTTTCATAGCTCAACTTGCTATAATTTCCCAATTTAAATTTATCGTAAAATTTATTGGCCAGAGGAAAAACATGCTACATTAATGACGAGGAACTTGGGATCCACCTACAATACTGCTTTGGTTCCAACTGTCATTGTATCACAGATGAAAGCAAAACAAAATTGTTTCCAAAAAATGAGCTAGAGGAGGAATGTCAAGACTGTGAAAGCTAAAAATAGTTAGGGAGCCCTTGACCAAAGAGAAGTTATTATTGTAGCCATGTGCACATATTTGAAAGTTCTAAATGTAAAGGAAAGAAAATGTTACCTCATTCCTTCAGATGTAATGGTAAAAATTTAGAGGAAGAGGATTAACATTACATTTTAAACAAAAAATAATTAAAAACTGGTAGAATCTTATCTAAAATGGTTTTTTCTCTTGAGACGAGGCTTATAAAAGACAAACTCCAATTCTCAGTGTGTGGAAGTTTATTTAAATGCTTCAATGGAGGATCATGAGAGGATTTTTGAAGAGTTTCTAGTCTTTATGGATCCAGAGTTAAAATCAATTACCATGTCCAGATAAAGATTTTTGGAAGTTTGTATGGGAGAAAGAAAGGTTGGATGGTTTGTAAAGGTGTAGTGGAGATGGATGAACATTTTCCTCTTGTATATAAAAATAAATTGTCTTTTAGTATCGAGTTGGCTGCAGACTCCAAGTCTGTGTATAGTTGGAGGTCAGCACACAGCAGGGTGGCCAGAATGTAAGGAGAGAAATGAGGCAGCACATTGTGTGCAGACCTGCTGGGAATCGGTGTGAGTCATTTCAGAGACTGGGAAGACATGTAGATTGTGGAGATGCATGTATCATTCTCTGATATCCATTTTATGTGCAGTTAGTGATAATCTACTTATTAGATAAAAGCCAAATCTATCTTCCATTCCAAAAACTTGCCTTCTCAACCTTGAGCAGAGCATCTGGGTGGTGCAAGACAATGACTTTAAAATTCTAAGTACCCTCTTATCTAGTTGAAAAGGCACACCCTGAAGATTCCTGGAGGCCACTTGTCCAACAGAGAAGTGTAAAAGACAATACCTATATGATGCAGAGGCTCCACCAGGCATCCCCTTAAATGTTGTGAAGGTCTCACAAAAGGGTTTTTGAGCTGTACTTGAAATCTTCTTCTTATTATTATTTTTAGGCTGCGGCTGGGTTTGAACCCACCACCTCCAGCATATGGGGCTGGCGCCCTAGTCCTTTGAGCCACAGGCAATGCCCTGTATTTGAAATCTTTACTCTGAAACCCTGCTTTGTTTGTAGGACTTTGGATTTGATCCTTACCACAAAGCCATTTCCGAGAGAGACGGAAAATGAGAACCAGTTTTATTTCAACCTAGAAAATCCTAGATCTTTTTATTTCCTCTAACTTCTGTTTAAAAAATGGGATGATTATTTTTGTATTCATTTCTCTTTTACTTTCCAAATCACTTGAAAGTCTGATAAGGCCACGGTCTTACCAAACTTTCTGCCCCTGTGTAAGTCTCCTCCTTTTTTTTTTCCAGCCTCCTTTATTATTTTCCTCACTATCCCTCAACTCCTTGGCAAGTTTCCCCAGGGCCTGTCAGCTGTCACTACTGCTCTTCCCTGAGACTTTCTACCTCTGCCTACTACCTAGTCCCAAAGTCAGTGCCACATGTTGCAGGTTTTTGTTACTTAAGGCAGAACTCTTACTCCTGAAAGGACCACTGTGACGCCATTTTGTTAACAGACTCCGTTTTATAGGTCGCTGTGTAATTTGCTGTGTAATGCTAGTTTTGCAAATTTTGGTTCCTTGCTCCAGTTCCCCCTGACCATCCCCATGGTTGAACAATACCAGCCCCTTCCTGCTTAGCGACCACCCACCCATTCCTGGCACCTCCGAGGTATCCAATCAACAAGTGACAAGACACCTGGATTCATCCTTACTCCACCCTTCCCTTATCCCACTCCCCATATCCCATTCCCCCCTCCCAACTTCCTTTCAGTACACTATAAGAATACCTCAGCCCCACCCCTCGGGGCCGTTCAGATCGATCTGCCATTTTGACGGAGCTGAAGGCCCGGGCCTAGGCTTGTAATAAACTTCACCCTTTGTTATTGCATCGGGGCGCCTGGTGTGAGTTTCTTCTGGGGGCACTCCGAAATTCGGGCACAACACTCCCAGATCTAAAAATTTGTTCCAATTTTTAATTGATATACAATAACCTATTCTAAAACACAGTGACTTACATCAACAACAAAATTTTATTATATCACTTGTATGTAAGTTAGGAATTTAGGCAGGGCTTGGCTGGGTGATTTTTTTCTTTTCTTTTTTGGTTTACTTGGCATCTACTATGGTCACTTGGTGGTGTGCAATTGTAAACAGGCTATTGTGAGACATTCAGGATGGCATTGTTCCCATATATGATGACTTGGTGAGAATGGCTAGAAGGCTAGGCTCAGCTGAGACTATCAACTAGACCTAACTTACAAGGACAGATCAGGTTTCCCAGAGGGAATGTTTTTAAGAGAACTAGATATCAGTTGCAAGGCTTGTTATGGCCTAGGCTTTGAAGGCTACTACATTCTATATTGCTCAGGCAAGTCTCTAAAGCCAGCCCATCTCAAGGAGATGGAAAATAGATATCATTTCTCAAAGGGAGAAATAGCAAAGAATTTGTGGCTGGCTTTAATGCACCATACTTATTCTAAAGTGACCTTTTAAAAAAAATATTATCAATTCATAGATTTAAATATATTGATATGCTTTAATCCATTATAGTTGTTATTCCTTATTGATGCTCAAATTGTTTCATCTTTGGCTAATCGGAGCCTATTTAAGTTGTCCTCTGAATCTTTTGACATAACCCTAGTAAGTAGTATTTGATAGCTCCCATGTTATATGATATGACAAACTGTTTCAGGCTTTATTTTACCTATTTCATCCCTAAACATCGTGACAGCCATTTATCCAAGAAGTTGTTTTATCTTTTAGTAGGAAATAGTATTTCGAGACCCTAAGTTGGATGTTTACACCAAAATGATTACAAAAACAGTGAAGAAAATTGTTTTTGCATAAGTTTTCCCCATTTCCTTCATTCATAAAAAAGTTGTACTATATCTACATTGTCAGAGGATGTAGCCATTACATATCATTTAACTCTTTTAACCTTCCCTTTTAACTCTTACTTGGACTTTGTGCTAAAAATAACTCTATATTTAAAGCTTATCACTAGTTGCTATCCCTCTAGTCATTTTTATTGCATGAAACTTGTTCTCTAATAGATTCCTCTGGAATAGCTCATGGAAACAATAGTTCCTGAATTCTTAACGTGTCAATAACATCATTGGAGGCCTTCAATACTTGAGTCAGGTTTTATGTAAAATTCTTGGTTTTCATTTCTTTTCCTTGAGTATCATGAATATGTTACTTCATTTTCTTAGAAAATAAAGTATTGCTATTAACAAGACTGGTAACAATTCAATTTTATTTTCATTATAAGTCACTTAGTCTTTTGTGTGGATACTGAAAGGATTTTTTTCAACCTCAACATAAAATAGTGATATATAGTGACATGCAGTTTATTATATATAATTATGCTTTAAAAAAGCTGTAAAAAATCAAACATTGAAGTCTACTTAGATTATATAAAAGATAAATAATCTTCAAAGTAAGCTTATGTTGAGAAGTCTTTTATTAAAGTCATATGTTTATTAATTATTTCACTGATTGGTTTAGAAATTTGAAAAGCAATTGGTCTCAAATGGATTCTTAATTTGAAACAGCACAAAAACAAGTATGCACAAATAACACTTTTAAAAGAATCAAGGTATTTCATATTTGAGAGGGAAATTCTAAAACATTAGTTCTAAAATCTATGTCACAATGTCCTGTGCTGCTCCTCTGAAGAATCAAAGTCAGCTTTAAAATGACCTTCAGATGATTGTGAGGCATAGCTAAGTTTGGGACCACTGCCTAAAGTTCACACTATCGGTTTTGGTTTTTTTTGAGACAGAATCTCAAGCTGTTGCCCTGGTAGAGGTGCCATGGCATCATAGCTCACGGCAACTTCCAACTCTCGGGTTCAAGCTATCCTCTTGCCTCAGTTTTTTTTGTTTTTGTTTTTGTTTTTTTTTCTATTTTTCGTAGAAACGGGGGTCTCACTTTTGCTCAGGCTGATCTTGAACTGTGAGCTTAAGCTATCCACTCACTTTGGCCTCCCAGAGTGCTAAGATTACAGATGTGAGCCACCGCACCTGGCTGTACTATCAGTTTTTTATGTTCTATACATCTACCTCTTATCAAGTTATGATTTTTAAAACTTGCATTATTGGATCACATTCCTTTAGTTCTTTATTCAATTGCTTTAATAGAACTGTACTTTAATCCTATAAATTCAGCTTTTATCATATTAAGGGATATTTACTAGAACTTGCCTTTGTAAATGTAGGAGCAATTATTATTTTGTGGGGGGGTCTCCCTGCCAAGAATGGTATTCCCCCAGTTATCCCACAGGACAAGCTCCCTCACTTCCTTTAGGACTTAACCCAAATGTCATTCTTTGTGAGGCCTTTCCTGGCCACTGCATTTCAAATTCTATTCTTTTCTCATATTTCCTATCTCCCATCTCCTAAAAGATACTACCGTATTATATAGTCAACGTCTGAATGTGAGTTTACTCTGAATGGCTTTACTAAAGCATGCTTAATCATATTGCCTATTTTCATTGTATTTCGAAGTAACTAAGATATGTTAGGTGCAATTATTTAAATTTTGTGCTTAAATAATTCAAATAATGGTTTTGGCCTAAGATTCAAGCATGAAGCAGTCTAAAGCAAACCTCACTTTCAGGCTGCATTTCATAGGGCCTGCCAGTCCCTTCAGTTTTACTCGTTCCTTCTCTCTGGTCTGTTCTGTGTCTGTGCTGGCTTCTGGCCTTCTCAGTAGGCTCCCCCCCCCCTCAGCTTCCACTTGAGTTCAACAAATTGGAGGCCCTGATGGGAGATAAGCAGGTGGAAAGAGAGTGGGGTCAGGGTGTTTATCCACCACCCTCCCCTCACCCCACTGCCTGCTCACACTAGTTTAGTGCCCCTTGGACACAGCTTCTAACAGGCAGCCTTTTCCATACAACATCATTGCAGGGTTCTGTCCCTATCTTTTCTTTTCCGGTTCAGCAGTGAAAACTGCTTTGCTTGTCCCAGGGTATTGAAGGATCCATTGTTCGTTTCCTTAAACCCTGCCGCATATTTATAAATAGCTTCTTTATTAAACTCTTTCCCAAATACTCCGATTGCACGTGCCATTGTTTCTTACCTATTCTGACTGAATCACGGGTCACTATAGCTTAGGAGTTCAGTCTAGGTGAGTTGATCTACTCTAAAAACAAAAGCTTTTTGTAAACATGGTAAATGTGGGACATTTTTAGTATTGTCTTGTAGGTGTGAAATGAATTCTTCCCTCTCCTTCCACTGAAGCCAGGTCATTCAGGAGTCATATTTCCCATCTGTAGTTCTCTGAAGCAGCTCTGCTGTTAAAAGTCCCTGCACCATCACAAACAACATTCCCTCTGCCCAGTCTCCCTCAGGTCATCTTTCATAGCAGATACTTTGAGATTAATAACCCTGGACTATTTATTCGTAAAGTAATTTTTTTTTTTTTTTTGAGACAGAGTCTCAAGCTGTCGCCCTGGGTAGAGTGCTATGGCATCATAGCTCACAGCAACCTCCAACTCTTGGGCTTAAGTGAGTCTCTTGCCTTAGCCTCCCAAGTAGCTGGGACTACAGGTGCCCACCACAAAGCCCGGCTATTTTTTGTTTGTAGTTGTCATTGTTGATTTGAATCCGCCAGCTCCAGTGTATGTGGTTGGTGCCCTAGCTGCTTAAGCCACAGGCACCAAGCCAATTCATAAAATAATTTTTAAAAATATTTAACAGAGTGCCTAGATTTATGGAATGGGAATAAAGTCGTAAACAACAAAGTTCCTTTCCTCATGAACCTTATATATGACTGGCGGTCCCTGATATTACTGAGGTAAGCAAATACATGAACAAGGTAATTTAAGACAGCACTAAAGCTGATGGGAAATGATGGAGTAGGGTAAATTGACTGAGAGTAACTGGGATGCAGGAGGTAGGTATTTTTTATGGTAGATCTTCTGTGCTGTTGTCTGAAATACGATCAATACACTTTGAAAACCAGGCACATAGGTGGCAAACCTGATTTTTCATTAGGAAAACTAAAATTCTGATTTGCCTTATTCTTAGAGAGTGGGTCATTCAAACTTCTCACTAGTAGAGGCTGCAGGTTAATATTGTTGTGGGAAGTTACCTTGCATCTGAAAGGTACTCAGTTGCCACTTTAGAGTTTTGCATTGTTGAATATTAGCGAGGAAAAGATAACTTTGGCTTGGAAGGTGTGGCGGATGGGCCAGATGTGTTATCTAATTCTGCTTAAATGACTGAGTTCTTTCTAATTAAAGTTCCCCATGCTTCCAAAACTCAGGATAACCACTACTTATTCTGTGGCACTGTTTTGCTCCGTGAGAAGGAAATTGTCCATCCAGGCCAGTGATTTTTCAACCCATATGCTACCGTGTGCTGTGAGAGGATCTAGGTGTGCCACAACAATTTTTAAAGATCATTAAATTAAATTACTTTCAAAAGTAGTTCAAAGCACAGTAAGTTTTTTTGGTCTTTTTTTTTGATCACTATAATTTAAGTGTGCCGTGGAAGTTTAACTATAGCTTCAAGTGTGCCGTGAGATAAAAAAGGTTGGAAAACTCTGCTCTAGGCTGATGAATTAGAGGAAGAGTCCAATGTACCCCACCCACTTAGTAAGCAGAGAGAGGTCTGGCTTACCCTCGGGTGGAAATCTCTGTGCATGCAGAAACTGCTCACCTCTTTGTGCTGCATCTCCACGTGATTACACGAGTTGTCATGTTGAATTGAGTCACTTAGTATATGTCAGTATATGTGAAAAATGCCTGATTTCCTGTGAGAAGCAAGTTTATTTTACTACTACAGACTACATTAGTTGCAAAATGCTACATGTGGAATACAGAAGCAAACACACACACACACACATACAGGGATGGCAATAAACTGCTCGACACACAGAAGTGGCAAACACAGGGAACTAGGCCTACTGTACTGATAGGAACATGTGGCGCACGGTCCAGTCTATGAACATGAAATCAACTTAGGGAGGGCGTCAACTACGGAGATTCTACTGCGGTATGTGATATGGACATTATTTTTGAAACACTTCATTTAAGGTACAGCATTTTTGCACTAATAGTATAATTAATTTTGAACACATGTCACACTATAGGCAAAGCACTGTAATCCTGCCCATCAGCTCTTGGAAATAGTCATTGCCTTTATTTCTTCATGTAGCAGCTAGTCCATGTTGCTGTCACAGAGATGTGAAAAATAAATTTAATGTGGTGTTTTCAGGCTTTATGAAAGGAACAACATCATGTGCTGTGTTCCCAGGTATACATGCATGTGTCACGCTCTGTGGTTGTGTCTCCAGGACAGTGACCTTTAGCCACATGTGGCTGCTGAGCATGGCATTTGTTGCTCCTCCAAACTGGGTTCTCAATGTAAAATACACACCTGATTTTGAAGGCTTTTTGCGAAAAAATAATGCAAAATATCTCACTGAGCGAGATAGCTAATATTAATAGATTATTTGTTGAAATAATGTTTTAGATAAATCAAATATATTATTCCAATTAATTTCACCTTCTTCTTTTTATTTTAAATGTTGCTACTAGGAAATCTGAAATAACATATATGTCTCCCATATGGTACTCTTACTGTATATCAACTATATAGCATCACTCTAACATATTCTATAGAGTTTTAATTACTATTTAAATAATTATTTGGTGTGTTATTCTTTTTCTTTTTCTGAGACATACCCTCAAGCTGTTGCCCTGGGTAGACACAGCTCACAGCAACCTCCAACCTCTGGCTTAAGCAATTCTCTTGCCTCAGCCTCCCAAGTAGCTGGGACTACAGGAACCCCCCACAACGCCTGGCTATTTTTTGGTTGTGGTTGTCATTGTTGTTTGGCAGGCCTGGGCTGGATTCGAACCTGCCAGCTCTGGTGTATGTGCCTGGAGCCTTAGCCACTTGAGCTTCAGGAGCCAAGCCTGGTGTGTTATTCTTGATCTTTGGCTTTCAATATTTTTTTGGGTGTCCTTTTCTGGGTTGGGGGTAAGACTTTTAGACTTGATTTATTCAGTTACTATAGGTTGAAACATTGGAATTTCGAGAACGCTTAACAGGTTATGTTAGTTCTTAACCCTGATTGCTTCATAATAATCTGTGGAGATTAAAAATAAATCAGTGGGCTCGGCTCCTGTGGCTCAACGGGCTAAGGCACCAGCCACGTACACCTGAGCTGGCGGGTTTGAATCCAGCCTGGGCCCACCAAACAACAATGATGGCTGCAACCAAAAATTGGTCGGGTGTTGTGGCGGGCGCCTGTAGTCCCAGTGACTTGGGAGGCGGAGGCAAGAGACTCGCTTGAGCCCAGGAATTAGAGGTTGCTGTGAGCTGTGATGCCACAGCACTCTATCCAGGGTGACAGCTTGAGGCTCTGTCTCAAAAAAAACTAAAAATAAAAATAAAATAAATCAGTGAAGACTACCCGAACCCTACCTCTGTGGTTTCTCATTCAGAAGGTTTGGGGTCAGAGGAAAAGTAGTCATCAAATGTGTGTATCAGGAAATGAAAATAAAAACAACACCCCCCCCCCAACAGGTGAGTCGGAGTTGTGGATAACTAGTTTCTCAGGATACAACAGGACACAGTACTTGAAGTTAAGCTAGTATAGAGGGTGTGGCTGCTCCAGATACTGGCCTCAGTGGCTAAATCCAAAGTTCCCACTGAGCCTCCAGTGAGCACAGACCTGAGTATAGCCGTGCTTTGACGAAGACCAGACTTAGGAAGTGTAAGTACTTTCCATTGACCTAACAGCAGAGTAAAGGTTTGGACCTTTGTGGAAAGATTTATAACATAGCTCTGCCTTCCAGCTATCAGATGCCATAGATGTCAATGTAACCTTTATGGTTACATTGTTGAGTCTGTTGAATAATGTAGATCTATTTTGGTGGTGCCACCTTCTTAAAGTGCAAAGGTACACTTTTCACTGCAAAAGAAGGAAGATGCAAGAATTTGGTATCACATCTTCCCCTCCTCTAATCCTCTGGCTTTCCCTAGGTAGTAGCTGATTGAGATCATGACCCAGTCTCTGATGACAGTGGTTTCCTACCTATGTGTTATTAGAATGTGGTGGTTAGCATATGAAAAATGACATGGCCAATGGGAGGAATATGTATTTGTATGGCCTACCTTAATCCTGCAGATCTAAATGTGTTACTGTTCTCTTAAATTCTAGGGAGGCAGCATTTTTCCTGAATGTTTCCCTTGGCTTCCTTTTAAGGGACATCCCTTTCCTTATATTAAGGGACGAATGGAAGTAGTGGTCATTTTTCAAAAGAACCTAAATAGGTACACAAACATTGTAAACAATAGAAAAGAAGAATTTTGTGAATGGACCTGGAAGGCAGTTTTTAAAGAATAATTTTCATCTAAAATATGATAAGAATCTTCATACTTTGGGTAATTGTGGTGGAGTCCACATTAATTAAAATTTGCTTTTTTTTCCCTAAAAACATGATCAAACCAAAAACAAATTTAGATATCTAGATTCCTTTTAGGAATAGTATGAAATACAACACCTACAGCTAAGTGCTATTAATATAGTCTTATTTTTTTCCCTGATGGTCCCAATAAAGATACTGTGGAGCCTGTTATGGAGTTGGTGATATCTTGGGCACCACATCTACTATGCATGAGATTCACAAAAGGTTTTCCTTTCCGTCACCACATATGAATATGGATTGTTTCCTATGAGGAAGGTTTTTTTTTTTTTTTTTTTTTTTTAAAAACAGGATGCTTATTTTAATGATCCTACATTTTATTTTATTTTTAATTTTTTGCAGTTTTTGGCCAGGGCTGGGTTTGAACCAGCCACCTCCGGCATATGGGGCCAGTGTCCTACTCCTTTGAGCCACAGGCACCGCCCTGAGGAAGGTTTTTAATCAATGTGAACTTCTTTACTGCCCGATTTCAAAACTCTGCTGGGACTGTTTTAAAGTTCTTAGTATGTTACATATTTTCTGTGTTTCTGGAATGATCACTCATTTAGTTTTGCTTTACCATCTGGGTTTGGTGAGACCCAGAGCTTGTTGCTTTTGCCTCTTAGCAAAGTTCCAGCAATGGACCTTGTGTAGCTCTTTGCTACATTGGCACTTTAGGTCACGTTTTTCTTACTGCTCCCGTACTTCCAACTTTGGCCTGGCTTCACAGCAGTTGATTAGTATCAGTTTTTCTTGTGTTTAGTGCACAAAATGTACACTTCAATACATGTCTTAGTTGTCCTGAACGAAGTATTTTATTTGTAGATTCCAAGAGTCTGGGCTTGACACCCAGGTTGTATTTCCTCCAGCCTGCAGTACACTCTTTTCAATCTCAAGTGCATTGCTTTCCAGATTATTTGGGGGTTATTACAATAGCCCCCTCCCCAGTGTGCATTTCCTTAGCTTCGATGTCTCTCCAAACCCTTTGATGTGTTGTGACTTCTGAAAATTCTTGAAGTTTTGGTAAGAAGACTCCAGTTAAATTATTTCATAGTTCTCTCCATATGAGAGATTTCTTTGTGATTAGTGAAACTCAGTAGTTGCTTAGAGGCTTTTGAACTGTTAAACAAAACTACAAAGTGGCCAAATGTTCTGGATACCTTGTCCTGTTTGGCTCCTTTTTAAGACCAGAGGATCTTTGAGGAGTAGAAAACAGGGCCATTATATGGGGCAGAAACAGTTCAACATTTACAGCTATGTTCCACAAACCACTACACTTTCAATTGTTTTCTTGTTTCTGCTGGGGCGGTAATAAGAAAATCCTCTAATCTATATCGTCTGATGATAGAACTTCTAATTAGTCAAAGGGGGAAAAAAAAGGTAAGAGCAGAGCACACTCGAGTAGAAATGCAAGCATCAAGAAATCCATCCCACTTCTGCTTGGTGGAAACTTGATCAGAGAACGCTCTGCGAGGGTTTCACTTTCGAAGCTGTTGTCTTGTTGGCGCTTTGATATTAGTAATTGCGAAGTGTCAGCAATGGGAAGTTCAGAATTTGCCAGTATTATTGAAATGACTGTAGGGAGTGATGCTTAAAAAAATGTTCAAATCCTTTTTGTTCCTAAATACATATGTATCGAAAGATGGTCCAATTCAGTTAAAAATGTCATCTCAAAGCTATTTAATCCTCTCCCTGCCCAGCTCCCTGCATCCTGCAAAGCAATCACGTACTTGTTTGGGGGAAGGGGAAGTACGAGGCTAATGTACGTCATGCTCCGTGATTGTGTGAGAGCAGACCTGCTTGAACAGATCAGACAAGACAAATAGGAGGTCACATGGGCTCTAGCCACCGCATTTCTTCCCCTCATAGTGCCAGATCTGGGAACACTTGAGAACTTCCATGGAAGGGCAGCGAGCCCTGCAGCGTGGTGAAGAGTGAGGACTCTGGAGCCAGACTTCCTGCACTGGGGTTCTGACTATGCTCTTTACTAGCTGTGTGACTTTGGGTAGGTTACTCGGCCTTGTGATTTTGCTGCCTCGTTTACAAAATAAGAATGGTAATACACCTCACTAATTGAATCACTGTGAAGATTAAGCAAGTTAATTTATGTACAGCACTTAGAACTGGTCCTGGCGCTGAATAATCTCTCAGGTCATACCTGTTGTTGTTTTAAAATCACTAGTAATAAAATAATTAGTCTGACCATCCTCAGCATATTTGCAAGTAGTAGGGGACAGCATAATTCCCGTAATTACTCCACCCTCTAGAAGGGAAAGCTCATTTCACAGATAGTCTAGAGGGGAAAAATCGAGAGTCTTCAAAAGCCCTGTCGGGAGTCAATCACAGAGTCAGTCAGAGAACCCAGGCTTCCTAAGTCCTGGTCAGCTGCTGGACCACAGTCAGAATGAAAGATGCTTAACAATGGCTGAGCTGTTCAGAGCCTGACCTTCCTGGTCCAAATGGAGACTCCAAAACAAACAAACATGAGTTCTTGTTTTTGTTACCCTGGGGTGGAAACTGCTTAAGACTTTGGGGAATTAGGCATTCATTACTTTGAGTCTCTGAATGTCTTGGGCTTTCTTGAAACTGAGTGCCTGTCGTTACTTTGTGGGTCTCGATGAAACAGATGCTTTCCAATTTTGAAATATTAGTTGAAATTTCCCCGCCAGCAGTTTGTCTTTTCATTCAACGATACCTGCTCTCACAGGCTCCCTTAAATGATAGAAAATAATGTATTTTTAAAAAATAATTACAGAAACATTACAGCATCCATTAATTCTATAACAATGCTCAGAAATCTCCCTTTCATAACTGTAGTCATTTGAAACACACCTATGTTAACCACACACTTTTCGTGTTCTCCAGGAATTCCCAATATGGAGATTGACTATTTAGCTTCTCCCTTCTAGACAACTGCATACTGGTAAATTTTATTTTTATTTATTTATTTTTATAAAATCATAGAAGTTGGTAAATTTTAGGATCATGAAAAATCCTTCAGATTTGAAAAGGGTCCAAGGCAGGCTCTGTGGAATTCTTGGCACTTTAGAAGCAGCATGCTATGGGGCCGAGGGGGTGGAGAACAAGACTGTCTCCCTTCTTCATCTCCTCCCAGCAGAAATTTTTTTACATTTTATATATCCTGATCCTCTCCATAATATTTATTTTAAAGAAAGTAAAGATGTTCTTGTTGGAATATTGTTTGGGAAACAATTTTCTAGTGCATTCCCCCCCCTCATTTCACCCAGAAGAAAATACATGGCAACTAAATACCTTAATTTTCTGGTTTCAGAATTTTGTCATGAATTTAAAAACCAAAAATAAAAAAAGTTGGAGATTTCTTCTTTGAATTATGTTATTCTTCATTGCATTGTTTCAATTTTTACTTTTCTTTTCTTTGTAAACCTGAAGTCTTTCTTGATTTTTAGTGCTCCATAACCATATTTTACTTTAAGAAAGCCCAATACTGTATATCAAAATTCAAGTTTCTAAAACTAAAGAGAATCATTAGTCACTGTATGCAAAACCAGTGTTCCTGTAAATAATGAAGCCAAAGTTCCAATGGTGCTTTCAAATTCACTGTTATTCCTACACTTTGCTTACGTAGGGTGTTTGAGGATTTTCTTTATGTATCAAAGTATATTTGCTTTGAAATTCCTTTGAATAAATAAATTTAAAAAAATAGCCTGCTACTTGAAGAAGAAATATGCTTATGTTTGCATTTAAGCAAGATAAGGAAGCATTTTGTGTTTTTGTTTTCATTTTTATAGATTGGGAAACTAAGATGGTAAGGCAGTAGAGAAAAGGAAAGTCAAACACACTGAGGGTTAATAATATTATTAATATTAACCAAATTGGGAAATCGCCTTTATTTCTTGGCTTGTGTTTCTTTATATACTTTTATTCATTCCTTTATCTGCTTGAGCATCTGCTGTGTGCTGGACTTTGTCTGGTGCTGGGGGTGTAATGGAAACAAGGCACCATCTCTGCCCTCGGAAAGTTTATTGTTTAGAAGGAGGAGAGGCAAACGACTGAGCCATTACAATAAGGGGTGACAAGGGCTGTAGTCTGGGTAAGCACCAGGAATTTCCAGAACACACAGGAGGGCACTATCTTCTGTGTGTAAGGGATAGAGACTAGTTAGGGGAGGCTTCCTGGATGAGGTAATACCCAGAAATGAGACATCAAAAGCAAATAAGGAATTGGGAACGGATTTAAGAGGGTCACAAATTCATATTAGTTAGAACAAATAGTGTGTGCAAACGCCCATAGGTGGTGGTGAGTGTGGCTTATAGAGGACTGCAGGCAGCTCTGTATGGGCTGAAATGGGGGGAGGAATGGGAGGAGTTATATCCAGAAGGGGCTTTTATGCCATGCTGTGGAGTTAGGTCTTATTCTTCTGAGTTATGCAAAAATTTAAGCAGGAATATTTTATTTCAACTTGCAGTTTTGAAAGATCACTGGCTGTGATATGGGGCATGGAATAGAGAAGGCTATAGCTGGACAGATAGCTATGCATTTGTGTAGGGGAAATGGAACTTATCTCAACCAAATGAAAATGGAGAGGGAGGGAAGTGGAGGCATTTAAGCAAAATTAAGAAGGTGGAAACAAAAGAGTTTAAGCTGTATCATGGCTAAAGATAGAGAGGATTCAAGGATGACCCCAAGGTCCTGACCTGGGTCACTGGTAGCTGGCATACTAGTTTCCTGAAATAAAATGTGAAGGAGAGCATTTGGAAGATGGAGTGATCCTGCTAGTCCTGAATGCCTACGGTTTGGATTTCCATGGGTTAAAAAGGTGGAGATGTCTCATAAGGAGTTTAATATGTGGGTCTGGTGCTCAGGGAAAAGCTCTAACCTGGGGTTACAGAGTCAGTATGCTCTAGCATGTTAGGAGGAAATTGAATTATTAGAAGAAAAGAGAAGAGAATGATAACCTGAGTAGTCTGTGCCCATTGTTGTGAAAAGAGTTGGCACGGGCCTTGCTTTGCACAATAAATGTGTCTCCCCAGAGGTGTGCGAATCAAACTTTTATAAATTGACTTTAAGTTCATTGCAGAGATTAATATTTTAATGAATCTTGTATATGAAAAATGGTTTCTTTAATAAAATTAATGCCCTACTACTGTATCTTCTTTCAAAAGATTAGCATATTAAATTTCCTTAAATCAAGTTATAGATAAACAACATTCCTTTAAAGAGTCAGCAAATGTGACTGGACCCTAAATGACACTGTTGTTTTGTATTGTTTTTTTTTTTTTAATGGGAAAGTCTGAATAAGGGATTCCTTTGAAAATTGTTAGACATCTTTTGGAGATGGTAAAATTAAATTTGTTGTTTTTATTTAATTTGTAAGGTTCTCTACTTAGAAGAAATTGGAGGGTGTTTTGGAAACAACAATTTGATGATATCAAATATAAGAATTTTCCCCCTCAACATAACTTAATATTTCTGCTGTTCTTGGAAATCAGAATAGACAGCAGTGTTCTGAACTCAGCTTCCAGCTAGCCATGTGGCAGCAGACGAAAAAAAATTTCACATTCTGCACTCTGTTTGCTCGCCAGCTTTAAAAACATATCAACAAGCTGAGAGTATCAAATTCACATGTCTGTTTTTCTATGGCAAGTAAAGGTTACCCCTTAATGTATTATTGGGGAAGAGATCATGGACGAAAAAAGTTACGTGGGAAGCACTTCCCCTTGCGGAAATAGCTTAAATCACGGCTTCTCCACTTGATGTGGTGAGAAAAATGAGGATTGATTCACCGGCGTTTTCCTGACCCCCCTATACTCATTTACTTCAAGTTAATCTAGTTTAAAAATGGAATAATATTGATAAGCTTTAGATTTAATGTGGATTAGGAAGGCTTTCCAAGTTTTTGTGGAAGTGCTATTGAGAGAGTTGGGGTTCCTAATTATTTAATTAAAAAAAATGGGGCGGTGCCTGTGGCTCAAAGGAGTAGGGCGCCGGCCCCATATACCGAAGGTGGCAGGTTCAAACCCGGTTCCGTTCAAAAGTTGCAAAAACAAAAAAAAGAAAGTATCCAACTTGCCACATGCATAATTCTGCATGATGTGTGAAAAATGACAAGACTGTTGTTCCATGTTCTGTCTGAATTTTTATTTACCTATACACGTAAGTTCATTGCTGGACGTGACTGTCGCGGATTCTCCTCAAGTCACCTTCCTAGGCATGTTTCTAGATTGGAAGCTGGAAGTACTTTCCCCCTTGACATATTTAAATATCTCATAATTGTGTAACTAGCAATTGTTGCTCCTACTTGACAGAAATAGATCACATCTATGTGCTGCTGATAAATCATACCTATGCCCTTCCAAACTAATTGTTGTAGCATTTGAATAATCCACATGGATTAGACACAGCTAGTTGGAGATACAGATTGACCATATTCTTAATTTGCAAATATCAATAAATTATTTTTAGGCCCCTTTCCCTTTGGAGGCACTGGGCAAATTTAAGGTATTGCCCCTCCCTCCACTACTTTCCTGTAGGAATTTGCAAACCAATTAAGAAGCAAAAATCAAAAAATGTGATGGGACATGAGAGCAGATTTTTCCCCTTAAAGGCAGTGTTTCCGAGAGCTGCATTTTAAGCCTTTTCTCTTTTTCATTTCCTATTCTCTTCTTCCTACAAGCCTGTAGTTATGAGGAAAAGTATATCTCCATCTATTTACTCCTACAATCCAAGCTCATATTTATATGTATCTACCTTCTGGACTTTTCTCTCTGATGTTTCACACAATGTCCAACTCACAGTATTAGAATGAATTTATCATCTTCCTCAACCCTGCTTTCACTTCTGATTCCATTTTATATGTACCTAGTTGCTCAAGCTTTAAGTAGGAGAATATTCTTGACTTGTTCCTTTGTCTCACCCACACGTTTAATTAATAGCGGAGTTCTTAGAATTCTATTTCCTGTCTCGATCACTTTCTGGTGTGTGTACTTCCCTTGTATCCACTTCTGCCATTTGATTCTAAGCCTCTCTTCCTTCTCATCTGGGTACTTTGACAGCCTCGTCGTTGGCCTCCCTATCTTTGGTCTTGTCTTCTCCTAATTTATTCTACACAGTAAAAAGTAAATTTAATGATGTCATTCAATTCCTGCTTAGATGCCTTCAATAAATCTCAAGATATGATTTAAGCTTCTTACTCAGCATAAAAGGTCCTCTCACTAGCTTCATCCACCCACCATGCCAGTCAGTACAGAACTTATAGCTCTTTGATGTCACCCTGTAACTAATTTCTGCTAATCTACCAAAACTCAACTCAAGCATTAGTTCCTCCTAGAGGGCTTTCTTATTAATCCTCGGTAGAGTGTTGTGACATCACAGCTCACAGCAATCTCCAACTCCTTGGGCTTAGGTGATTCTCTTGCCTCAGCCTCCCAAGTAGCTGGGACTACAGGTGCCTGCCACAATGCCCGGCTATTTTTTTGTTGCAGTTTGGCTGGTGTTGGGTTTGAACCCACCACCCTCAGTATATGGGGCTGGTGCCTTACCCACTGAGCCAAGGCATCTCCCCTAGAGGGCTTTCTGAGCCTCAGGTCTTATTTATTCATATCTTTGGGAAGCCTCCACACCTTACTGTACTTGTCAAGTTACTTATCCATCTTACTCATCAACTGAGATCCTAAAGGGCCAGCCCCTGGCCTTTTGTGACTGTGTATTCCAGTGTCTAGCACAGAAAGGCTCAAGAAATGCCTCTCAAGTAGGCACATCCACACAATGGAAGACTGTCCAGTAATGGAAGCAGACATGCTGGTGAGATGTGCAGCAACTTAGGTGAATCTCAAAATAATCATGCTGAGAAAAAAGAATTCCGACAAAAGTATATACTGTATGTTGCTACATCTGTGAAATTCAAGGAAATTAAGTTACAGTGAGAACGAAAGCAGATCAGCAGTTGCCTGGAAGAGGTAGGGGTTAAAGTAGTGATAACAAATGGGATGCAGACACTTTTGGGGTGATGAATTATGTTCATTAATATCTTGAATTGTGATCATGGTGTTTCACAGGTGTATAAAAATGTCAAGAGTTTTCAAATTGCACATTTTAAATGTGCGCAGTTTATTACATGTCAATTATACCTCAGCTGAAAATAATGCTTATAAGGCATAGGAATGGCTGTGTCAATGAATGCATTTGACTGTTCTAGGACACATTTGGTCAATGACTCAGGCAAAAAGACAGAATCCCATCTGCTGATGATAATGGATTTTTGACAGTAGCACTCTGTGTGCTTAGGCTGATGGTCCTCCTCCATCGCTTTACCATCCTTATTCTTAACAGTTATTTAGCAGCTAACTGTCCTTTGCTCCTAAGGCAGTGTCAGACTGAACTGTTTGAGGTATGAGAAGTAACTGAAACTTTGGCTTGTGCTATTAAGAATTATATTCTGGGCTTGGCGCCTGTGGCTCAACAGGCTAAGGCGCTAGCCACGTACACTTGAGCTAGCAGGTTTGAATCCAGCCTGGGCCTGCCAAACAACGACGGCTGCATCCAAAAAATGGCCAGGCGTTGTGGCGGGCGCCTGTAGTCCCAGCGACTTGGGAGGCGGAGGCAAGAGACTCGCTTGAGCCCAGGAATTGGAAGTTGCTGTGAGCTGTGATGCCACGGGACTCTATCCAGG